>JZKD02S1594915.1:27906-122955 GCA_000966675.3 Picea glauca
GAGAGAATGTGGTGGCCATTTTTCTGGGTTAGCCACTTCCCAGAATATCTTACATGTAGGCTATTTTTAGCCCACAAATTTTAAATATTACATAAATACAGTACAAAAATCCCACCCCTGTCAAATGTTTTCCAAACAAATACACAGTCATCCTGCTCCTTTACATCTCATTGTCACATTTGGCTTGTTCGCTAAATGGGGCATCAATTTTACTACATGTAAACCCCCTTCTTCTGCCAGTCATACTTACAAAGTGGACAGAAGATATGACTACCTTTTCTAACGATGCCAAGACTATCACATTTTTTGTATTCAATCATATCATTGCACATTTTGGTGTTCCTAAATCCATTGTGATCAACCATGGATCACATTTTTTCAATAACATGATGAATAAATTATCTACTCTATTGCATTTTGACCAAGAACACTCATCTCCCTATTATCCTCAAGAAAATGGTCAAGTCGAGTCCATCAATAAGCTACTAAAACAAATTCTCCAGAGAATGATAGGAAAACATAAAACCAATTGGAATTTAATGATATTCTCGTCCTTGTGGGCATTTCGGACCTCTGCCAAAAATGTCATTATATTCACACCATTCTAAATCAGTTATGGCTTAGAGGCAGTTTTTCCCATCGAATGTGAAATCCCTTCCCTCAAGCTAGTTGTCGAAGTCCTTCCTGACACTTCCGCCAAAGAATAAAAAATCCTATATTTATCTCACCTCGATGAGAGACATCGGGAAGCCATCATGGCCAATGAGTCTCACCAAAAGTGATTCAAACACCAATATGATAAACAAATACGCCCTTGAACCTTCTCGAAAGGAGATTTAGTTTTGGTCTATGACCAATACCGCAACAAGTTAGGCACGGGTAAGCTAGAACCATTATGGCAAGGCCCATATATAATTAAACGAGTTCTTAAAAGAGGAGCCTCTGAGCTAGCATATTATCAAGGAAATCTATTATTGGAGCCGTGCAACGGGTTCTATTTGAAAAAGTACTATGCATAAGTCTTATTCTATCTAGTTATTTTGTACCATATGTATTATAGTGTGCTATGGTTGATTTTTTTTTCCCTTTGAGTGACATTCTTTGTCAATATTCTTATCATTCTTATGCTTGAGTTGCAGATGTCACTGTTTCCCTCACTGTATTTTGGATATGTAGATGGAGCTAGTCACACCTCTCAGAATATCGCTTCCGCTACCTAGGTAATAATTTCACCCACCAACGACATAGTAAGATCTGGGGGCATATATCTCATCCCTACAATGAACAATGTTGCGGAATATAGTGTCGTCATTGAACTTATGATGAAGCATCCGCTTTGGGCATATGCCGCTTGATAGTGTGCCTAGATTCCGAACTCATCATTTCAAAACTCATCCTATCCTTTTTTGGAAATATTTGAGGGTACTACTCTTGGAACAATTATTTCATTTTATCTTTTATGAACATATACCAAGACAATTCAATTCTTTAGCTGACTCACTAGAAAATTTTGTATTGAATTGCCATCTACTTCATTAAAAAAAACCACATTCAATATTCATTGTATAAATCATTATACACATCATTCATCATATCCACATAATAAGAAATAACAAAGCAATATGTCCATATATATATATATATATATATATATATATATATATATATATATATATATATATATATATATATATATAAGGTGTGTTCAAAAACATCCAAAACTAGTATAACATAATAAAATTGGGTTATCCACCCATACATCTRTAAACTAGATATGCATCAAAGTCCATCAAACTAAAAAAGCACTAATCATTACGAGGGGCCCTATAATCATTATAGAAAATGACATCTCTCACAACCTTTCGCAGAAGATGCCCAAATCGATTCCCYGCACCCACTACATGCATCTGCATACATAGAGGTATGTCATCCATATGTGGCACTGGGATCCCAATAGTTAAATGCTCGAGATTTTCCTCGAGATCCTCTAGTAGCCCTACATTGGCTCCTTCATGAGGCTATCTTCTGCCAACACCGATTTTCTCTCCTCTCCTATGAAACAATGGCATTCCTACTGGACGCACTAGTGCACAATATACAAATCAAGAATAATTTGTTATGTTACACACAAAAAACATCTATATATAACAAAATCACAAAAAAATACATAATATTATTAAAAAATCCCAAAGAACAGTGAAAATTTGTCTTTCTTATCAAGCTCATCATTGAGCCCTTTCCCCTCAGGGAGAACCATTTTAGGATCAACACGATAGTTGACACCATGATAGACATAATCATCCATCACCACTATCTTTCGATCCAACCATCAGAAAAAATTGGCATCAAACTAAAATTGTGACCACCCCCTGAGACATGAAAGAATCTCTGTCCATTTCTTTATTTTCATATCCTTGACTCCAACCTATGGCACCAAATCCCATGAACACAATGTAGGCACCTGCACAAAGAATATAGATGAAAATATGGACCCATAGCAAAATTGTTTCTGAGGTCCCAACCTGCACTTGGTTAACTGATCTTTCATTTTCTCTAGAATTGTTGCACACCAATTGTACATTGTGGGGGATAAACACATAACTGCATAATCCACCAGGATTCTTAAAGCCAAGTGAGGCCCTATACTTCCTTCTTTTCGTGTAATGGTGAACATAACAGTGCATGAAGTAAGGTCCATTACCTGACCAATCAACAACTTATTGCTTCTCTTATGCATCCTAGGGTGACAATAACACACGACATAATAAGATACTCACTCTGTGCCTCCCCTTTTTCCACCCACCAATAATATTGTCGCTCTACACTGAGACAATCCTGTTAGGAAGTAAATATTTTCCATTTCCAATGTCAGTACTTGATCCCATACAACGAAGCGTTTCCTTTCATGATCCCACATATTCACCAAAGTCTGTAACATATCCAGTTGGTCCCGCATCTTTGACACAAGAAACAATTTAACAACCCACAGTTTCACAAAGCATCAAGAGTGGGAGGATCATCCATAGCATCATTTCCATTTAACTCATGCTCATGTTCCCTCCACTCCAACATTGTTCCCACACCTACCAAATACACCAAGAAATCCTATTAGAACCCAATCATAAAGGAAAATTCATCAAATATTTTGTAGAAATGGCCAAAATTCCTGCGGTCGCCCCCTATTTGGAACACAGAGTGACCATATTGATTGGTCTCCCTTAGGCTGTGTCTTGGTCGCGACAGGTCGCTCTGTCTTGCACAAAACAGATCGACCATACAATTAATTCATGACTCATCACTCTCTCCTACACAACACAGAGATACCAAATAGTTTGGTCGCTCTTCCCAAGAACCCCAGGGACGACCATACACTCGTAAAAAAATTGAGGCTTTCCTGAAACACAAAATTGAATGAAATGAAAAACTGAAAAGTGGATTTTCGAAGTTTAGATCCAAACTCTTAGATGATATATGAAGGATGCAAGATATGTGGCTCCAATATCCTCAATCTCCACTCCCAAAAATCATCAAGAAAAAGGCTCTTCAAATTCTCACAAGGGTAAATAGTTAAATGAGGTAAAAAATCTCTTTTTGCTCTATATAGAGCTTCATTTTCACCCTTTTCACACTATATATATCTCCTTTTCTTCATTTTTTTGGGACATTTAATTTTTGGAACCACATACTAATATATCTTTGTCAGGAATGCTACCAATATAAACTATGGAACCATTTTATGGATTTTTCTTTAAGCCCTTTTTAGACTCCTTAAATAAGAAAATATCGTCAAGTATGCTTGTCTTTTCACACTCATTCTATGGATTTTAAAATACGTCCACCTGGTGTACGTTTACCCCTTTTTCGGGACAGACAAAATACTTACGAAAAAGGACCTCATCATGGAAAACTCTTTAAGATCTTTTCAAAATCATTAAAAAATGAAAAGATTGTTGAGCGATCTTGTTGTCTTTCATGCTCGTTAAAGTGAATTAGAAATAAGTTTTGTTGAGTGATAGTTTATCCCTTTTTTGGTCTCACTAGTCTTCTTATTAAAAAGGAACACCCTGGCCCTCTTCGTTAGGAGAGTTCTCCTAGGTATCATTTTATATGTTTTCAGAACCCGTAGACTAATTTTATGAAAACGTTTCGTATGGAGTTTTATTTACGACCTTTTCAGACTCTCCAAACATGAAAAGGCCATCAATTTTACCTTCTTTGGACTCATTAAACTTTACATCGAAGGACCCACACATGGGACCGAATCCCTCCTTCCTCAGGTTCGTTAATAATATATCGAGGGACTCATTGCCAAATGAGCTATATCAAGCATCTGTTATCCTCCTCCAGATTGTAAAACTAGAAAGAGGTACTCACCAATCATGGTGGGGAATTTTTAGAGGGATTTTCCATCTTGTTATCTTCATTATTTAGCATCTTTCACTACTTTGAGTCACCCTTGAACAAGGAACTTGTTTTATCATCACATACAACAGTTGGGTCATCCATTCTCTCTCGTTGATAACCATTTCCATCATTGTGTCACATTGCACTCATAGGTCCATGACCAGTTAGTATGGTATTCATCTGAGTTAATGTTGTCGAGTCAATCCATTTGTCATTCATACTTGTTCAAGGGAAGTTTCCCTGTGTCAGCCACCTATTGTCCATTTTTTCCTCTTTTTCCTGGCCATACCCATGTCAATTGTGCTCCATTATTATGACCTTCACACCATCTATCCTTACATATTTTGTGTCAATTGATGGGGGATACATCAAGGCATTGCTTTGATGAATTTCACCCTCTCAATTATAGCTCATTATCGAGGATTGAAATCTATAAACCCATCAATACCATTGGACTTGTAGACATCAGTGACAGATCTCCTTTCATGTTGACATTGGGATCAAATTACGTCGAATGAATTCATGAGTGTTTGACATCATCCCTTTATTCACACTTTGTATATTGTACTTGGTATCATGGGTTCCATCATTATCATTGGTGGATTCCCTCGCGTCTGTTAATGGTATCCATTAATGACTGATAATTAGACGATTTCTACCATGCTCAACTTCAACTCCTTTATTTTCAAGTTGTATATTCATACCCTCTGAATGTAGGATGAGAACTTGGGAAATATCACACTCCTATTCGATGATATTCTTTCCCAGACTGTGCTGGAGAATATTCATGAGCACTTCAAAGACTGCTCAGTCCTTGAGTCATCTCACTGATTTGTATGATGTTACACAGATCCACATTTGTACTTGGTCATGGCTATAATTTTAGTTGTGTCTTGCATGGATCCACCGTGTATGTTATCGTATCCATTCCCTATAAAGTCACATCATGCATGGATCCACAGTTTAATTATGGCATCTATTCTCTTGTCTCTCTTATCGAGCATGGGTATGCTCACCTCAGGAATGATTTTTTTGTAGAACTGACAATGCTCTCTTGCAAGTTTCCTTTTCCCAAAGATCTGTGAATTTTATTGGTAAAGTATTTTTGCCATCAAACAGCTCTCATGACCTCACACTTTAGGGGCATCTATTTTAGAGTTATTAACCTCCTAACCACTGAGCCATTATCTACAGGAGGTCACCTATCTAATTCAACAATTTTCACCACTTCTTCCTTGAGTTTCCAGCTTAATTCTCACCTGGTCTCTCTTTTCCTTCATTAAGGGTGCGACCAAAAGGGTTGGTCTCTCTTCCTAGCATGTCAGGGAGTGACTGGTCACTCTGTTTGTGTGTCTAGGGAGCGACCAAGCCTAGAAGCTCCTATTTTTGGATTTGGTTGCAATGGATGAGACCTCCCCACTGATTTATTTGGGTTTATCCTCGAGAAGGATTCCATTATGAGCTCCATGATCTTATCCTAATAACCATATGAACTTATCCCTAAATCCCTATAAAAACAAATTCATTCTCATGGGAAAGAGGAGGAAAGAGCTAGTAAACGTATGTTGCTACTTTGGCTACCAGATTTGGGCAAGGAACTTGGAAAGAGAGTTTTTCATAAAATTATCCATTTGTAAGTGTTTGGAGCTAGATATTCATGTCGATTTTATCAATGTAAAATATTGTCTTAATGAGATAAAAAAAATTGTAGCTGCCTCTTTATGTTTGCAAAGATTTCTATCATCTTTTTGTTTTGAAAAATTCATTTGATTAGTTGTGCGTTTGATTTAATTTATTTCAATCTCTCATTTTTGTTTTGTTCAATTTCATGACTATAAGCATGAAATTGAAATAAGCTACGGTTTGAACACATCATACAGATTCTAGAGTTTCTCTTTATGAAATTGGATGAATACCTAAGGGTACCTAATGATCCTAAGAACCTTAAAGGATTTTGAACTTATCGTGTTATGGGTTGTTTTCTTACCATTAGCATATGAGTCGTTTACCTTGGAGGTATGCCTTAGGCATTTTATTCTTTTGATTTTTTTTTATTATCACCTACCACATTTTCAATCACGCATAAAACAAAAACTTTGGTGTAATTTGAAATATGAATGCTATCCCTTGTAGTCATATCACAGTCTCATTGTTATTGTACAGGACTGCCAGTCATGCCTTCAAATGATTACTCCTTCATCTTGCTAGCAAAAGCTTGCATTTATTGCTTCAGGTGGTAGTTCTTCATTTTTGGGCTAGGTGGTCATTAGAGGAGCTAGTTCTCAATCATGCTTGTCCTCTGGTTCAACATCCACTCTAAATACTGAGAAATGCCTATGGTGGCTTTCTCTCGAAGCCTTAGGTATTGGGTCTACTCCAAAAATGTAGAGCTTACCCTTTATTTCAGGTGGTTTCAAACACGCTCCCCACTTCACTACTCTTACTAGTTTTTAGTGACCAAACCGATGGCGCCATTGGTGAGGATGGAGCCAAATAGCTCACAGGATCTCCTCTCACACAATGATGTTTTGGACAATATCATGGATTATGGTTGGGACAGGTTCATAAAACTATTCCAGGGTTTTAACCTCGATGTTTCTCAAACATTTTCCCAAACCTTCGATGGTGCTAAGGCCAAGATTGGAGATTTACAGTTGAAGGTGACTGAGGATTTCATTGCAGAAGCCATGGGATTTCCCCAAAAGGGAGCTTGTTGGTTCAAAAACCTCAAATTCAAAGACGTCCCTTGGCACCTACTAATGGCTTCCAAAATATCGTGCTATAATTTCAAAGGCGCACTAATTGTTTTCTTTAAACCCCAATGGCATGGTTTACTGTTGATACTTAAGCTTTGTCACCTGTGAGGGTAGATATGGACTAGTATTCATGTTTCATGTCTATTTGTTGATGGTATTTTTAGGGTTTTATTTAAATATTCCATTCTACTTGCTTAAGATCCTGCAAAAAATTGGCCAAATTTTACCAAAGGAAAAATCTAAATGCACAATCTAGTTTATTCCATCACGGCCTGATTCGAATTTTGGTCATTTCACAATTGTCAAAAGTTGGGGATAATTCGAAAGACTTCATGGCTAGGAATGGGTTCACTCCACTTGAAACCGTAATAGACTCACCTCTACGTTCCGATGAGCCCACCAGCCACCGCCCTTCAACTCCTTCCCTAAGAAACCTACATATTGAATTATAAGGAAGCTTTGTGTTAATAACTAAAACCCCTATTGTTTTTTGTAAGTCTTCCAAAGGTACACACCAGAGGCCTGGTTTTATTCCTAAAAAATCCTTGGAATATGTATTGGATAATCTGAAGGATAAGGTCCTTGTTGTTCCTAGTCCTGAGCTAGTTATGGTTGTTTTAAAGGAAGTTAAAATCAAGAAACAGGGTAGGAAAAAAACACAGAGATTTCTAGACATTGATTTTAAGAACCAAATACTTGGTCGACTCATTTCCAGAATGCTAAGGAATCGACATCACGATCATGAAAAACCTATCCGAGTTATTGATGTCGACGACCGAATTTATGAGGATGATACCAATGTCGATGCACCACAATTCAATTTCATATCGAATATGCCTCCTTTCTTAAAGAAACAATAAGGTTTTTTGGGCATTCAACATGATCTAAAAAGAATCATGGAACAGGGTAAGTTACCCACTACATATCAGGCTCAACCTTTACCAAGCATGGAATCGATGCATTGTGAGAATTGTTTTGACTGGATCGAAAGGTATTATCAGGATATTCCTTACCTACAGGCACANGCACCCACTACATGCATCTGCATACATAGAGGTATGTCATCCATATGTGGCACTGGGATCCCAATAGTTAAATGCTCGAGATTTTCCTCGAGATCCTCTAGTAGCCCTACATTGGCTCCTTCATGAGGCTATCTTCTGCCAACACCGATTTTCTCTCCTCTCCTATGAAACAATGGCATTCCTACTGGACGCACTAGTGCACAATATACAAATCAAGAATAATTTGTTATGTTACACACAAAAAACATCTATATATAACAAAATCACAAAAAAATACATAATATTATTAAAAAATCCCAAAGAACAGTGAAAATTTGTCTTTCTTATCAAGCTCATCATTGAGCCCTTTCCCCTCAGGGAGAACCATTTTAGGATCAACACGATAGTTGACACCATGATAGACATAATCATCCATCACCACTATCTTTCGATCCAACCATCAGAAAAAATTGGCATCAAACTAAAATTGTGACCACCCCCTGAGACATGAAAGAATCTCTGTCCATTTCTTTATTTTCATATCCTTGACTCCAACCTATGGCACCAAATCCCATGAACACAATGTAGGCACCTGCACAAAGAATATAGATGAAAATATGGACCCATAGCAAAATTGTTTCTGAGGTCCCAACCTGCACTTGGTTAACTGATCTTTCATTTTCTCTAGAATTGTTGCACACCAATTGTACATTGTGGGGGATAAACACATAACTGCATAATCCACCAGGATTCTTAAAGCCAAGTGAGGCCCTATACTTCCTTCTTTTCGTGTAATGGTGAACATAACAGTGCATGAAGTAAGGTCCATTACCTGACCAATCAACAACTTATTGCTTCTCTTATGCATCCTAGGGTGACAATAACACACGACATAATAAGATACTCACTCTGTGCCTCCCCTTTTTCCACCCACCAATAATATTGTCGCTCTACACTGAGACAATCCTGTTAGGAAGTAAATATTTTCCATTTCCAATGTCAGTACTTGATCCCATACAACGAAGCGTTTCCTTTCATGATCCCACATATTCACCAAAGTCTGTAACATATCCAGTTGGTCCCGCATCTTTGACACAAGAAACAATTTAACAACCCACAGTTTCACAAAGCATCAAGAGTGGGAGGATCATCCATAGCATCATTTCCATTTAACTCATGCTCATGTTCCCTCCACTCCAACATTGTTCCCACACCTACCAAATACACCAAGAAATCCTATTAGAACCCAATCATAAAGGAAAATTCATCAAATATTTTGTAGAAATGGCCAAAATTCCTGCGGTCGCCCCCTATTTGGAACACAGAGTGACCATATTGATTGGTCTCCCTTAGGCTGTGTCTTGGTCGCGACAGGTCGCTCTGTCTTGCACAAAACAGATCGACCATACAATTAATTCATGACTCATCACTCTCTCCTACACAACACAGAGATACCAAATAGTTTGGTCGCTCTTCCCAAGAACCCCAGGGACGACCATACACTCGTAAAAAAATTGAGGCTTTCCTGAAACACAAAATTGAATGAAATGAAAAACTGAAAAGTGGATTTTCGAAGTTTAGATCCAAACTCTTAGATGATATATGAAGGATGCAAGATATGTGGCTCCAATATCCTCAATCTCCACTCCCAAAAATCATCAAGAAAAAGGCTCTTCAAATTCTCACAAGGGTAAATAGTTAAATGAGGTAAAAAATCTCTTTTTGCTCTATATAGAGCTTCATTTTCACCCTTTTCACACTATATATATCTCCTTTTCTTCATTTTTTTGGGACATTTAATTTTTGGAACCACATACTAATATATCTTTGTCAGGAATGCTACCAATATAAACTATGGAACCATTTTATGGATTTTTCTTTAAGCCCTTTTTAGACTCCTTAAATAAGAAAATATCGTCAAGTATGCTTGTCTTTTCACACTCATTCTATGGATTTTAAAATACGTCCACCTGGTGTACGTTTACCCCTTTTTCGGGACAGACAAAATACTTACGAAAAAGGACCTCATCATGGAAAACTCTTTAAGATCTTTTCAAAATCATTAAAAAATGAAAAGATTGTTGAGCGATCTTGTTGTCTTTCATGCTCGTTAAAGTGAATTAGAAATAAGTTTTGTTGAGTGATAGTTTATCCCTTTTTTGGTCTCACTAGTCTTCTTATTAAAAAGGAACACCCTGGCCCTCTTCGTTAGGAGAGTTCTCCTAGGTATCATTTTATATGTTTTCAGAACCCGTAGACTAATTTTATGAAAACGTTTCGTATGGAGTTTTATTTACGACCTTTTCAGACTCTCCAAACATGAAAAGGCCATCAATTTTACCTTCTTTGGACTCATTAAACTTTACATCGAAGGACCCACACATGGGACCGAATCCCTCCTTCCTCAGGTTCGTTAATAATATATCGAGGGACTCATTGCCAAATGAGCTATATCAAGCATCTGTTATCCTCCTCCAGATTGTAAAACTAGAAAGAGGTACTCACCAATCATGGTGGGGAATTTTTAGAGGGATTTTCCATCTTGTTATCTTCATTATTTAGCATCTTTCACTACTTTGAGTCACCCTTGAACAAGGAACTTGTTTTATCATCACATACAACAGTTGGGTCATCCATTCTCTCTCGTTGATAACCATTTCCATCATTGTGTCACATTGCACTCATAGGTCCATGACCAGTTAGTATGGTATTCATCTGAGTTAATGTTGTCGAGTCAATCCATTTGTCATTCATACTTGTTCAAGGGAAGTTTCCCTGTGTCAGCCACCTATTGTCCATTTTTTCCTCTTTTTCCTGGCCATACCCATGTCAATTGTGCTCCATTATTATGACCTTCACACCATCTATCCTTACATATTTTGTGTCAATTGATGGGGGATACATCAAGGCATTGCTTTGATGAATTTCACCCTCTCAATTATAGCTCATTATCGAGGATTGAAATCTATAAACCCATCAATACCATTGGACTTGTAGACATCAGTGACAGATCTCCTTTCATGTTGACATTGGGATCAAATTACGTCGAATGAATTCATGAGTGTTTGACATCATCCCTTTATTCACACTTTGTATATTGTACTTGGTATCATGGGTTCCATCATTATCATTGGTGGATTCCCTCGCGTCTGTTAATGGTATCCATTAATGACTGATAATTAGACGATTTCTACCATGCTCAACTTCAACTCCTTTATTTTCAAGTTGTATATTCATACCCTCTGAATGTAGGATGAGAACTTGGGAAATATCACACTCCTATTCGATGATATTCTTTCCCAGACTGTGCTGGAGAATATTCATGAGCACTTCAAAGACTGCTCAGTCCTTGAGTCATCTCACTGATTTGTATGATGTTACACAGATCCACATTTGTACTTGGTCATGGCTATAATTTTAGTTGTGTCTTGCATGGATCCACCGTGTATGTTATCGTATCCATTCCCTATAAAGTCACATCATGCATGGATCCACAGTTTAATTATGGCATCTATTCTCTTGTCTCTCTTATCGAGCATGGGTATGCTCACCTCAGGAATGATTTTTTTGTAGAACTGACAATGCTCTCTTGCAAGTTTCCTTTTCCCAAAGATCTGTGAATTTTATTGGTAAAGTATTTTTGCCATCAAACAGCTCTCATGACCTCACACTTTAGGGGCATCTATTTTAGAGTTATTAACCTCCTAACCACTGAGCCATTATCTACAGGAGGTCACCTATCTAATTCAACAATTTTCACCACTTCTTCCTTGAGTTTCCAGCTTAATTCTCACCTGGTCTCTCTTTTCCTTCATTAAGGGTGCGACCAAAAGGGTTGGTCTCTCTTCCTAGCATGTCAGGGAGTGACTGGTCACTCTGTTTGTGTGTCTAGGGAGCGACCAAGCCTAGAAGCTCCTATTTTTGGATTTGGTTGCAATGGATGAGACCTCCCCACTGATTTATTTGGGTTTATCCTCGAGAAGGATTCCATTATGAGCTCCATGATCTTATCCTAATAACCATATGAACTTATCCCTAAATCCCTATAAAAACAAATTCATTCTCATGGGAAAGAGGAGGAAAGAGCTAGTAAACGTATGTTGCTACTTTGGCTACCAGATTTGGGCAAGGAACTTGGAAAGAGAGTTTTTCATAAAATTATCCATTTGTAAGTGTTTGGAGCTAGATATTCATGTCGATTTTATCAATGTAAAATATTGTCTTAATGAGATAAAAAAAATTGTAGCTGCCTCTTTATGTTTGCAAAGATTTCTATCATCTTTTTGTTTTGAAAAATTCATTTGATTAGTTGTGCGTTTGATTTAATTTATTTCAATCTCTCATTTTTGTTTTGTTCAATTTCATGACTATAAGCATGAAATTGAAATAAGCTACGGTTTGAACACATCATACAGATTCTAGAGTTTCTCTTTATGAAATTGGATGAATACCTAAGGGTACCTAATGATCCTAAGAACCTTAAAGGATTTTGAACTTATCGTGTTATGGGTTGTTTTCTTACCATTAGCATATGAGTCGTTTACCTTGGAGGTATGCCTTAGGCATTTTATTCTTTTGATTTTTTTTTATTATCACCTACCACATTTTCAATCACGCATAAAACAAAAACTTTGGTGTAATTTGAAATATGAATGCTATCCCTTGTAGTCATATCACAGTCTCATTGTTATTGTACAGGACTGCCAGTCATGCCTTCAAATGATTACTCCTTCATCTTGCTAGCAAAAGCTTGCATTTATTGCTTCAGGTGGTAGTTCTTCATTTTTGGGCTAGGTGGTCATTAGAGGAGCTAGTTCTCAATCATGCTTGTCCTCTGGTTCAACATCCACTCTAAATACTGAGAAATGCCTATGGTGGCTTTCTCTCGAAGCCTTAGGTATTGGGTCTACTCCAAAAATGTAGAGCTTACCCTTTATTTCAGGTGGTTTCAAACACGCTCCCCACTTCACTACTCTTACTAGTTTTTAGTGACCAAACCGATGGCGCCATTGGTGAGGATGGAGCCAAATAGCTCACAGGATCTCCTCTCACACAATGATGTTTTGGACAATATCATGGATTATGGTTGGGACAGGTTCATAAAACTATTCCAGGGTTTTAACCTCGATGTTTCTCAAACATTTTCCCAAACCTTCGATGGTGCTAAGGCCAAGATTGGAGATTTACAGTTGAAGGTGACTGAGGATTTCATTGCAGAAGCCATGGGATTTCCCCAAAAGGGAGCTTGTTGGTTCAAAAACCTCAAATTCAAAGACGTCCCTTGGCACCTACTAATGGCTTCCAAAATATCGTGCTATAATTTCAAAGGCGCACTAATTGTTTTCTTTAAACCCCAATGGCATGGTTTACTGTTGATACTTAAGCTTTGTCACCTGTGAGGGTAGATATGGACTAGTATTCATGTTTCATGTCTATTTGTTGATGGTATTTTTAGGGTTTTATTTAAATATTCCATTCTACTTGCTTAAGATCCTGCAAAAAATTGGCCAAATTTTACCAAAGGAAAAACCTAAATGCACAATCTAGTTTATTCCATCACGGCCTGATTCGAATTTTGGTCATTTCACAATTGTCAAAAGTTGGGGATAATTGGAAATACTTCATGGCTAGGAATGGGTTCACTCCACTTGAAACCGTAATAGACTCACCTCTACGTTCCGATGATCCCACCAGCCACCGCCCTTCAACTCCTTCCCTGAGAAACCTACATATTGAATTATAAGGAAGCTTTGTGTTAATAACTAAAACCCCTATTGTTTTTTGTAAGTCTTCCAAAGGTACACACCAGAGACCTGGTTTTATTCCTAAAAAATCCTTGGAATATGTATTGGATAATCTGAAGGATAAGGTCCTTGTTGTTCCTAGTCCTGAGCTAGTTATGGTTGTTTTAAAGGAAGTTAAAATCAAGAAACAGGGTAGGAAAAAAACACAGAGATTTCTAGACATTGATTTTAAGAACCAAATACTTGGTCGACTCATTTCCAGAATGCTAAGGAATCGACATCACGATCATGAAAAACCTATCCGAGTTATTGATGTCGACGACCGAATTTATGAGGATGATACCAATGTCGATGCACCACAATTCAATTTCATATCGAATATGCCTCCTTTCTTAAAGAAACAATAAGGTTTTTTGGGCATTCAACATGATCTAAAAAGAATCATGGAACAGGGTAAGTTACCCACTACATATCAGGCTCAACCTTTACCAAGCATGGAATCGATGCATTGTGAGAATTGTTTTGACTGGATCGAAAGGTATTATCAGGATATTCCTTACCTACAGGCACAACTGAACCAATTGGTCACTCGAAACAGAAATCTTGAGAGGGAAAACAATGAGCTCGGAGCTTGCGTTCGATTGAATTCACACAGAGCCAATAAGCGTATCAAGAGATCAAGGAATGTGGTTATTAAAAATTCAACCAATTTCAATATTATTATAAACTCAGATTTGTTTGATGCCTCTCTTTCAAATTTTTGAATTGGTAAATAGTTCCTTTGCATTTGACGATTTGATTCTGTTTGGATAATAAGTAAATTCGTTTTGATTTTGATTTTATTTTAGACTAGCTACACAATCGAAGATTTTGTAGCTTATCTTTTGAATTATTTGTTTTTATTATTGTCTAATTTTGATTTCGTTTTCATTGTCTCATGTGAACATCAAATTGATCTTCTACGATTAAGAGAATGAGTCATGGGTTGAACATTTAGTGGATTAGTATTTTCTTTTTTGGAAAACAATGTTTAATAATGTAACTGTTTTGGATTGAAAGAATTCAACAAAATTATCTTTTTGTTATTTTAATTTAGTCAAAACTTATTTTAAAAGATCTGCTCTATCTTCTATGATATGAGGAAGAGAAAAAAAACTTGTTTAAATAACATTGCTTTCCCAGTGATAAGGGCAATTCCTCCTAGACCATATGATGGACATATTGTTTTTTAAACTATATGGAAAAACAATTTACTCTTAGGCTTTCGTCTTGTGTAGACTGTGCAGTGTTTTCATTGTTTTCTCATGTAATTTTTAGATGTGAAATTTTATCTTTATCGAACTAGATTTAGTTTGTTCTACATATAATCTTTTATATCATGTGTTTCTTTATGTGGCTAATTATCTTTTGGTTCAGTTGATATATGTGATTGATCATCTATTCAATTATTTTAAGTTTACATCTTATGCTAGGTAGGTGGTAATACCATTACTAAGAATTGGAATTTATTTCATTTTCAGTTATTGGATATTCTAAGGTCACATGATATATAATAATTTGTCTTTTTGTCATCATAAACTCATTTTGGAATATAAAATACTTCTTTGAGTTTCTTCAAGAAGTATTATGCTTTCTTTTGTCACAGGTTTACACTTGACATAGGTTAAGAGGCGCTCATACAAATACAAAGAGATGAATCTATCTTAGTACTGTTGATCAGCGAGAGGTTAGTTAGTTTATTATTTATTTAATTTGTTAATTTGTGAATGAATAATGATTGCATCATTTAAATGTTAATTGTTTTGTATATTTTCGTTATATCATTTACAATATTATTCATCCATTTTTTATTAGTTTGGTAGCTAGAGTACTACAATAATTTTGTTTATTTTTAATATTGTTCATATCCATTATTTTAAAACAATTATTATCACAAGGCTTTGCTTAAACCTTGTAAATTGTAT
Organism: Picea glauca; assembly: GCA_000966675.3. Classification (NCBI taxonomy): domain Eukaryota; kingdom Viridiplantae; phylum Streptophyta; class Pinopsida; order Pinales; family Pinaceae; genus Picea; species Picea glauca. The sequence goes on from JZKD02S1594915.1 coordinate 43,779, forward strand.
ATATCTATTGTACATAAACACTGTTAGTTAATCAATTGTAATTAAAGTGTCGATTGATAGAATTGTACATTTATTTAGTTTACATATTTTAGTTAATTTAGAACTCTAGTTGGCTAACAGAGCCATAAAACCCGTCAGGGTAGATTATACCAAACAGCTTGGGTTAAATAGACAACCTCAGTTCAGATCTTCCCTTCCCATTGACGGTGTTCCATAAACGCCCATCAACAAATGGTGCTAGAAGGAGGGCCTGAAAATCATTGATGGCACGAGGAGGTCGTAGGACTCCCCCAAAATATTGTTCTCATTTTGTGACACGTAGTCGCTCAGACCCTAATGTTACACTTGACCAAACTACTAACTCAGAATCTACTCCTAGCATTCCCGTCGAACCAATGACACCATTTCCTCAAGGGATTGATGTACATGAAATTGTTCATCAGTCGATTCTAATAATTCAAAGTTATTTAGCCCGAATCAAACAACCTGGTAGATAACTTAATCAACCCCTTGATTTCACCAATCTGCAAGAACAACCTCTTGACACTGGTCTTCTTGAAAACCCATTAGGTGGTAATATCACAGATCCTTCTCAAGCATTGATCCTTGGTGCACTGATCTTTGGTGCTAGGGTATCTGGTATCCCACCATCCCCACCTGGTTCTTCCCCACACTCTTCAAGAGACGAATCCTCAGATGAAGGAAATTCTTCATCTGAATGATCTCAACCTTCAAATCCATCAACTCCCATGGAAAACCAATATAATTCTGCCAAAACTTTTCTCGATCAAAAATTCATGGAAGTACCTAGACCCCAACACCCGTTGCCCAAACATATGGAAAAGTGGCTGCCCAAATTCGACCCAAATTCGAATTAATCAAATGAGGATCACATCAATAAATTCATGTTAGTTGTTAGGCTCCAGAGTGTCGAACATGAAGATGCCATGTGCAGGTTATTCCCCTTCACTTTTGAGGGGAATGCTTCAACCTGGTATTTTTCACAACCTCAAACCATTGTCTCTTGGAACAAGTTTGAAACCCGATTTCTAGAAAAAATCAGAGATGATAAATCTCCATAAGTCCTGGTAATGGAAATCTCTAGTATGAAAATGAACGCTAAAGAAAAAGTTAAGGATTTCAACTAGAGATTCCTAACGTTAAAATACAAAATCCCTGTAGATTCGATGCCTGCAGAAAACTTGATTGTTTCATATTATACTAAGGCCTTGCATAACAATATAGCCATATTGGTTAAAAGGTCCAAAAAGAACACATTATTAGAAGCCTTTGAGGAGGCATTCCTTATTGAGAAGGACATTCTGATCTTAAAAGATAGTTTAAATAGTGAGGCTGAAACAACTTCATCTTCTAAAAAGAAAATAGAAATTCTCACTGGACCTCCTCAAACTAAAAATCAACAAGAGACATTAGACTTGGAAAGTTTGCAGAAAGATTTCCAGAAATTATCCAATCAGTTCATAGAATCAAAAAGATCCGCTAAGGACGCATCTACTAGTAAAGAAGGTTTTAGACCACCTTTCAGGAAACCTTTTCCTCCAAACTGTCCAAACGCAACCACAGAAGGTATAAACTTTGAAGTACTACAGTACGCTTTGAAAACGATACTAGAAGCACATGATAGTGTTGTTTCTGCACCTCCTGAAAATCAAGAAGACACTGGTGAAGAGGAAACACCTGATGAGGAGGACTCATCTCCTCCCATTTTCTTGAAATATGTTGTTGACATTCCAGAAGTTTATGGTTTATTTTTTAGTAGAGATTGGTCATATAAATTACATGGCTATTTTTCTACGGATTGGTCTCATCTGTGGCTGCCAGAAAATGGACAACCTAACAAGATCATAATAAACAGAGATCGTTACCTCAAGTACATTGTTACAGATTTAGACGATCCCAGTGAGCCTTTCACTACTGCAGTAAATTCGATTGAGACACAGGGAATGAATACCTTTTTTAGAAATTTCATGACTGAAATATCCTCTATCACCGACCCAGAACAACAATCTGAAATATCATCCTATACTCAGATGACAACTCCTGGAAGTACACTGAACATTGTTGATGATGAAGAAATATGGTCCTTATACCTTGATGGATCTAAATCTCGGGAAGGGGTAGGTGTTGGTTGTGTACTAATCGATCCCAAAGGTAATAAAACATTTATTTCTTTTCGATTGGAATTTGAATTTACTAAGAATACAACAGAATACAAAGCACTTATGCAGGGACTAAAGAAGGCACTAGATCTTGATGTGCAAAGCTTGGTAGTATTCGTTGACTCTGAAATTGTAGTCAAGCAGGTAAGAAACATGATACATTGTTTATCACCGCATTTGAAAAACTACCAAACCAAGGTATGGAGTTTAATACATAAATTTCTCACTTTCAATATAAATTCGATTCCTAGGTCGAGTAATTTAGAATTTGATTTATTAGCTAATGTTGCCTCTAAATTATTGCCTACTGAAGGTGTTTCTCCTAACACATTCTCGGTTGAATTTTTATTTAGGCCACTGATTCCTGACAACATCACAAATTGGCGAGTGTTTGATGACGATCAACAGATCGTCAATTTTATACATATGGAAGATACTTTCCAAGATGCGGTAATCGATGAAATCACCCATAACAAAAACCTCCAAGATTTCACAGTAGTATCTAATCCTCAGTCTGCAGAATTATCATCCGAGATGGTAAACTCTATCCCCAAATCTGTTTTTAGATTAGAAAAAATTTATGATCTACATGACAATTTTAGTGGGGGTAGTCAATTGAAAAATGAATAGCTCCTCATTATGGTATGAAAGTGTTAATTTAGGAACACAAGATAATCCTCAAAATATCAATATGGGAAAAGGGTGTTTTGAACAAGAGAAATCTACATTCATAAAATTATTCAAATAATTCAAAGATGTGTTTTCTTGGATGTATGATGATCTAAAAAAATTTGATCCGAACATAATGCAACATGTAATTCCCATGAAACCCCAAACCTAACCTTTTCAGCAAAAATTGAGAAAAATGCATCCTAAATTAGAACCCACTGTAAAGAAGGAACTAAATAAATTACTCATTTCCAAAATAATTTTTCCAATCTGGCATACTCAATGGGTATCCAACCTAGTCCTAGTAAGGAAGAAAAATGGAGAAATTTGACTTTGTGTCAACTTTCACAATTTAAACCGAGCCTCTGATAAAGACAATTACCTCGTTCCCCCAATGGAACAAATTTTTCAACAAGTATAAGGTTCCAAGAGGTTATCTTTATTAAATGGTTTCTCAGGGTAGAACCAGGTCCTTATGTCTCCATCAGATAAGCGTAAAACCACTTTCCGTACCCCATGGGGAACCTACGCCTATAGGAAAATGCCTTTCAGATTGATCAATGCTGGTGCCACTTTCCAGAGGGAAATGGACATTGATTTTCGTGGCCTTATCAATCAGTCAGTTGTTGTATACCTGGATGTTGTCACTGTATTTTCAAAGAACAAGAAAGATCATATGTCTCATCTTAGGGCTGTGTTAGAATGATGTTGCAAGTTCGATATTTCACTCAATCCTAAAAAATCAGTCTTTGCAGTAGAACATGGAAGACTGTTTGGGTTTATAGTCTCTAAATATGGAATGATAATTGATCTCGAACAAACCCAATCCATTTCCAACCTTCCCCCATATTCTTCCAAAAGGGAAATACAATCATGTTTGGGTAAAATTATTTTTGTCAGATGATTTGTTCTGAGTTTTTCTACGATGGTTAGACCTCTACAAAATATGATAAAAAAGGATGTTCTGTACAAATGGGGATCACAAGAGAATCAAGATTTTAATTCCATTAGAAAATACATAACTGAAGCACCCTCCTTGATGAGTCCTGATTTCTCCCAGGATTTCACATTGTATACTTTTGCATCTGACATATCTTATGTTGTTGTTCTCACATAGAAAAATGTTGAAAACAACGAGATACCTATTTCATTTATGAGGTCTTCTTTTAAGGGACAAGAATTAAATTACCTTGTGGTTGATCAATGGGCATACGCTTTCTTCAGAGAAGTTAAACATTTTAGGTGTTACCTTTTTAAATCCAGGACAAAAATAATTGTTCCTTACCCTGTTGTAAGAAATCTGTTAGTGCGGAAAGAGTTGGGGGAGAAAAGGGAAAATTGGATGACATCCCTTCAGGAGTATGATCTCAAAATAGTTCCTGGACAAATTTTTAGAGGTCAAGGCCTTTGTAAATTGGTAGTTGATTCAGTTGAAAAATAAGAAAATCAAATAAATACATCAGCTGCAAATCTACATAACGAAACAAAAATCTGTTGTACACAAACTGTGCCTAATTAATGGTATGATAATATCAGATTTTAGTCGTTGCACGGAAATGATCCTCACAACCTTGATCCAAAAACAAAATATCATTGAGGCTTAAATCTAAATCTTTCCAATTAATTAATGATATATTATTTCAAATGAATTTTGATGGTGTTTTTCTGCGTTGTCTAGAAAAAGAAGAATCTGAATGGGTGTTAGTTGAAATTCATCCTGTTGATGTCGGGGGTCATTTTGGTGGAGATACAACCACCCAAAAAGTACTTAGGGTTGGTTATTATTGGCCCACCTTATTTAAGGATGCTCATACTTTGGCCTGCAAATGTATAATCTATCAAAAGGCTGCAGGACAGGTAAAAAAGGTTGGTTTCCCTTTACAACCTGTCACGGTAGACACACCTTTTCAGCAGTGGGGCCTAGATATTATAGGACTGATTATTCCTCCTTCCTCACAACAACACAAGTACATTCTTATGACAACCGATTATTTTACGAGGTGGTGTAAGGCTTTGCCATTAAAGGTAGTCAACATAAATCAGGTAGTTTCGTTTCTAAACTCTCATATTATTACTCGTTTCAGAATCCCTGAATGTTTAGTGTTCGACAATGCTTCTTATTTTTATTCCCTAGATATGAATGTCTTTGCTTTATAAAAATGGATTAAACTAAAATAATCTACCAGCTATTACCCACAAGGAAACGGTTTGGCCAAATCAACAAATAAAAATCTGATCAAGATAATAAAGAGAACAGTGTTGGAAAACCACAAAAACTAGTAAAATTATTGTACAAGGCACTTTGGGATGATAGAGTCACTCCAAAATATTCCATAGATAATTCTCCTTTCTTCCTCATTTATGGAAGAGAATCCATCCTTCCTCCACATGTCTTTCTCCCTTCTCTGCAATTGTCGCAGAAAGTTTAAGAAGAGGAATGTCCCCCTTTAGAGAATCGGATAAACACTTTATTAAAATTGGAAGAAGTAAGGAAACAAGAAAAACATAAATTGGATTAGCATCAACAATTTGTAAAGAGTTGGTTCGATACAAGTTCATCCTTAGAAACAAATTTTAATGTAGGGGATTTGGTCCTCAAATGGGACAAAGCACATGAGAATAAAGGAGAACATACCATGTTTCAAAACCTGTGGTTGGGGCCTTTCGTCATTTCTGAAAAATTGGGTCCTATTTCTTTTCATTTGCACAACCTAGAGGGACAACTAGATAGTTTTCTAGTGAATGGCCAATCTCTTAAGAAATACTTCAGCGGAGAAAATCATATTTACCCCCCTTGTAAATATTTTTAGCTTACGTTTTCTTTTGTTTTATTTTGTTTCCATTTTTTGTTTTGTTTTTTTATGATTCCTTAATGATTATTTCTGGATCATCGTTCATTATTGAAGGGAATTGGATATTTCATTAGCAGCAGTTGAGAACAGTTCAATGCATCTGCACATTAAGTTCTAAACTCATATCAATTATGGTAAGTCTTTGTCAAATCATTGTTCCTGGTTTTTGTTGAAGTCACAGGGAAATGCAATTATCTTTAAAAATTCTTACGCCGTCCAAGTTATAATGAGATCAACTCATAGCGCTTCCCCACTCCTAAGATGATTTCTTGACTGAAATCTAAATGTCCAAATTATGATGAAAGTTATCAGTTCTCAAAGAACGAAAAAGCAATTCTAAAGATCAATCCTATCATTACCTAGCTGTGAAATCTTCAGTATCACCCCACTCTCTTGTTATCGTGAAGTTTCATGAAAATTTTATAAACAATTTTAGAGAGTTGGAAGAAATGTAATGTGTNCCTGGTTTTATTCCTAAAAAATCCTTGGAATATGTATTGGATAATCTGAAGGATAAGGTCCTTGTTGTTCCTAGTCCTGAGCTAGTTATGGTTGTTTTAAAGGAAGTTAAAATCAAGAAACAGGGTAGGAAAAAAACACAGAGATTTCTAGACATTGATTTTAAGAACCAAATACTTGGTCGACTCATTTCCAGAATGCTAAGGAATCGACATCACGATCATGAAAAACCTATCCGAGTTATTGATGTCGACGACCGAATTTATGAGGATGATACCAATGTCGATGCACCACAATTCAATTTCATATCGAATATGCCTCCTTTCTTAAAGAAACAATAAGGTTTTTTGGGCATTCAACATGATCTAAAAAGAATCATGGAACAGGGTAAGTTACCCACTACATATCAGGCTCAACCTTTACCAAGCATGGAATCGATGCATTGTGAGAATTGTTTTGACTGGATCGAAAGGTATTATCAGGATATTCCTTACCTACAGGCACAGCTGAACCAATTGGTCACTCGAAACAGAAATCTTGAGAGGGAAAACAATGAGCTCGAAGCTTGCGTTCGATTGAATTCACACAGAGCCAATAAGCGTATCAAGAGATCAAGGAATGTGGTTATTAAAAATTCAACCAATTTCAATATTATTATAAACTCAGATTTGTTTGATTCCTCTCTTTCAAATTTTTGAATTGGTAAATAGTTCCTTTGCATTTGATGATTTGATTCTGTTTGGATAATAAGTAAATTCGTTTTGATTTTGATTTTATTTTAGACTAGCTACACAATCGAAGATTCTGTAGCTTATCTTTTGAATTATTTGTTTTTATTATTGTCTAATTTTGATTTCATTTTCATTGTCTCATGTGAACATCAAATTGATCTTCTACGATTAAGAGAATGAGTCATGGGTTGAACATTTAGTGGATTAGTGATTTTATTTTTTGGAAAACAATGTTTAATAATGTAACTGTTTTGGATTGAAAGAATTCAACAAAATTATCTTTTTGTTATTTTAATTTAGTAAAAACTTATTTTAAAAGATCTGCCTCTATCTTCTATGATATGAGGAAGAGAAAAAAAACTTGTTTAAATAACGTTGCTTTCCCAGTGATAAGGGAAATTCCTCCTAGACCATATGATGGACATATTTTTTTTTAAACTATATGGAAAAACAATTTACTCTTAGGCTTTCGTCTTGTGTAGACTGTGCAGTGTTTTCATTGTTTTCTCATGTAATTTTTAGATGTGAAATTTTATCTTTATCGAACTAGATTTAGTTTGTTCTACATATAATCTTTTATATCATGTGTTTCTTTATGTGGCTAATTATCTTTTGGTTCAGTTGATATATGTGATTGATCATCTATTCAATTATTTTAAGTTTACATCTTATGCTAGGTAGGTGGTAATACCATTACTAAGAATTGGAATTTATTTCATTTTCAGTTATTGGATATTCTAAGGTCACATGATATATAATAATTTGTCTTTTTGTCATCATAAACTCATTTTGGAATATAAAATACTTCTTTGAGTTTCTTCAAGAAGTATTATGCTTTCTTTTGTCACAGGTTTACACTTGACATAGGTTAAGAGGCGCTCATACAAATACAAAGAGATGAATCTATCTTAGTACTGTTGATCAGCGAGAGGTTAGTTAGTTTATTATTTATTTAATTTGTTAATTTGTGAATGAATAATGATTGCATCATTTAAATGTTAATTGTTTTGTATATTTTCGTTATATCATTTACAATATTATTCATCCATTTTTTATTAGTTTGGTAGCTAGAGTACTACAATAATTTTGTTTATTTTTAATATTGTTCATATCCATTATTTTAAAACAATTATTATCACAAGGCTTTGCTTAAACCTTGTAAATTGTATATATCTATTGTACATAAACACTGTTAGTTAATCAATTGTAATTAAAGTGTCGATTGATAGAATTGTACATTTATTTAGTTTACATATTTTAGTTAATTTAGAACTCTAGTTGGCTAACAGAGCCATAAAACCCGTCAGGGTAGATTATACCAAACAGCTTGGGTTAAATAGACAACCTCAGTTCAGATCTTCCCTTCCCATTGACGGTGTTCCATAAACGCCCATCAACAAATGGTGCTAGAAGGAGGGCCTGAAAATCATTGATGGCACGAGGAGGTCGTAGGACTCCCCCAAAATATTGTTCTCATTTTGTGACACGTAGTCGCTCAGACCCTAATGTTACACTTGACCAAACTACTAACTCAGAATCTACTCCTAGCATTCCCGTCGAACCAATGACACCATTTCCTCAAGGGATTGATGTACATGAAATTGTTCATCAGTCGATTCTAATAATTCAAAGTTATTTAGCCCGAATCAAACAACCTGGTAGATAACTTAATCAACCCCTTGATTTCACCAATCTGCAAGAACAACCTCTTGACACTGGTCTTCTTGAAAACCCATTAGGTGGTAATATCACAGATCCTTCTCAAGCATTGATCCTTGGTGCACTGATCTTTGGTGCTAGGGTATCTGGTATCCCACCATCCCCACCTGGTTCTTCCCCACACTCTTCAAGAGACGAATCCTCAGATGAAGGAAATTCTTCATCTGAATGATCTCAACCTTCAAATCCATCAACTCCCATGGAAAACCAATATAATTCTGCCAAAACTTTTCTCGATCAAAAATTCATGGAAGTACCTAGACCCCAACACCCGTTGCCCAAACATATGGAAAAGTGGCTGCCCAAATTCGACCCAAATTCGAATTAATCAAATGAGGATCACATCAATAAATTCATGTTAGTTGTTAGGCTCCAGAGTGTCGAACATGAAGATGCCATGTGCAGGTTATTCCCCTTCACTTTTGAGGGGAATGCTTCAACCTGGTATTTTTCACAACCTCAAACCATTGTCTCTTGGAACAAGTTTGAAACCCGATTTCTAGAAAAAATCAGAGATGATAAATCTCCATAAGTCCTGGTAATGGAAATCTCTAGTATGAAAATGAACGCTAAAGAAAAAGTTAAGGATTTCAACTAGAGATTCCTAACGTTAAAATACAAAATCCCTGTAGATTCGATGCCTGCAGAAAACTTGATTGTTTCATATTATACTAAGGCCTTGCATAACAATATAGCCATATTGGTTAAAAGGTCCAAAAAGAACACATTATTAGAAGCCTTTGAGGAGGCATTCCTTATTGAGAAGGACATTCTGATCTTAAAAGATAGTTTAAATAGTGAGGCTGAAACAACTTCATCTTCTAAAAAGAAAATAGAAATTCTCACTGGACCTCCTCAAACTAAAAATCAACAAGAGACATTAGACTTGGAAAGTTTGCAGAAAGATTTCCAGAAATTATCCAATCAGTTCATAGAATCAAAAAGATCCGCTAAGGACGCATCTACTAGTAAAGAAGGTTTTAGACCACCTTTCAGGAAACCTTTTCCTCCAAACTGTCCAAACGCAACCACAGAAGGTATAAACTTTGAAGTACTACAGTACGCTTTGAAAACGATACTAGAAGCACATGATAGTGTTGTTTCTGCACCTCCTGAAAATCAAGAAGACACTGGTGAAGAGGAAACACCTGATGAGGAGGACTCATCTCCTCCCATTTTCTTGAAATATGTTGTTGACATTCCAGAAGTTTATGGTTTATTTTTTAGTAGAGATTGGTCATATAAATTACATGGCTATTTTTCTACGGATTGGTCTCATCTGTGGCTGCCAGAAAATGGACAACCTAACAAGATCATAATAAACAGAGATCGTTACCTCAAGTACATTGTTACAGATTTAGACGATCCCAGTGAGCCTTTCACTACTGCAGTAAATTCGATTGAGACACAGGGAATGAATACCTTTTTTAGAAATTTCATGACTGAAATATCCTCTATCACCGACCCAGAACAACAATCTGAAATATCATCCTATACTCAGATGACAACTCCTGGAAGTACACTGAACATTGTTGATGATGAAGAAATATGGTCCTTATACCTTGATGGATCTAAATCTCGGGAAGGGGTAGGTGTTGGTTGTGTACTAATCGATCCCAAAGGTAATAAAACATTTATTTCTTTTCGATTGGAATTTGAATTTACTAAGAATACAACAGAATACAAAGCACTTATGCAGGGACTAAAGAAGGCACTAGATCTTGATGTGCAAAGCTTGGTAGTATTCGTTGACTCTGAAATTGTAGTCAAGCAGGTAAGAAACATGATACATTGTTTATCACCGCATTTGAAAAACTACCAAACCAAGGTATGGAGTTTAATACATAAATTTCTCACTTTCAATATAAATTCGATTCCTAGGTCGAGTAATTTAGAATTTGATTTATTAGCTAATGTTGCCTCTAAATTATTGCCTACTGAAGGTGTTTCTCCTAACACATTCTCGGTTGAATTTTTATTTAGGCCACTGATTCCTGACAACATCACAAATTGGCGAGTGTTTGATGACGATCAACAGATCGTCAATTTTATACATATGGAAGATACTTTCCAAGATGCGGTAATCGATGAAATCACCCATAACAAAAACCTCCAAGATTTCACAGTAGTATCTAATCCTCAGTCTGCAGAATTATCATCCGAGATGGTAAACTCTATCCCCAAATCTGTTTTTAGATTAGAAAAAATTTATGATCTACATGACAATTTTAGTGGGGGTAGTCAATTGAAAAATGAATAGCTCCTCATTATGGTATGAAAGTGTTAATTTAGGAACACAAGATAATCCTCAAAATATCAATATGGGAAAAGGGTGTTTTGAACAAGAGAAATCTACATTCATAAAATTATTCAAATAATTCAAAGATGTGTTTTCTTGGATGTATGATGATCTAAAAAAATTTGATCCGAACATAATGCAACATGTAATTCCCATGAAACCCCAAACCTAACCTTTTCAGCAAAAATTGAGAAAAATGCATCCTAAATTAGAACCCACTGTAAAGAAGGAACTAAATAAATTACTCATTTCCAAAATAATTTTTCCAATCTGGCATACTCAATGGGTATCCAACCTAGTCCTAGTAAGGAAGAAAAATGGAGAAATTTGACTTTGTGTCAACTTTCACAATTTAAACCGAGCCTCTGATAAAGACAATTACCTCGTTCCCCCAATGGAACAAATTTTTCAACAAGTATAAGGTTCCAAGAGGTTATCTTTATTAAATGGTTTCTCAGGGTAGAACCAGGTCCTTATGTCTCCATCAGATAAGCGTAAAACCACTTTCCGTACCCCATGGGGAACCTACGCCTATAGGAAAATGCCTTTCAGATTGATCAATGCTGGTGCCACTTTCCAGAGGGAAATGGACATTGATTTTCGTGGCCTTATCAATCAGTCAGTTGTTGTATACCTGGATGTTGTCACTGTATTTTCAAAGAACAAGAAAGATCATATGTCTCATCTTAGGGCTGTGTTAGAATGATGTTGCAAGTTCGATATTTCACTCAATCCTAAAAAATCAGTCTTTGCAGTAGAACATGGAAGACTGTTTGGGTTTATAGTCTCTAAATATGGAATGATAATTGATCTCGAACAAACCCAATCCATTTCCAACCTTCCCCCATATTCTTCCAAAAGGGAAATACAATCATGTTTGGGTAAAATTATTTTTGTCAGATGATTTGTTCTGAGTTTTTCTACGATGGTTAGACCTCTACAAAATATGATAAAAAAGGATGTTCTGTACAAATGGGGATCACAAGAGAATCAAGATTTTAATTCCATTAGAAAATACATAACTGAAGCACCCTCCTTGATGAGTCCTGATTTCTCCCAGGATTTCACATTGTATACTTTTGCATCTGACATATCTTATGTTGTTGTTCTCACATAGAAAAATGTTGAAAACAACGAGATACCTATTTCATTTATGAGGTCTTCTTTTAAGGGACAAGAATTAAATTACCTTGTGGTTGATCAATGGGCATACGCTTTCTTCAGAGAAGTTAAACATTTTAGGTGTTACCTTTTTAAATCCAGGACAAAAATAATTGTTCCTTACCCTGTTGTAAGAAATCTGTTAGTGCGGAAAGAGTTGGGGGAGAAAAGGGAAAATTGGATGACATCCCTTCAGGAGTATGATCTCAAAATAGTTCCTGGACAAATTTTTAGAGGTCAAGGCCTTTGTAAATTGGTAGTTGATTCAGTTGAAAAATAAGAAAATCAAATAAATACATCAGCTGCAAATCTACATAACGAAACAAAAATCTGTTGTACACAAACTGTGCCTAATTAATGGTATGATAATATCAGATTTTAGTCGTTGCACGGAAATGATCCTCACAACCTTGATCCAAAAACAAAATATCATTGAGGCTTAAATCTAAATCTTTCCAATTAATTAATGATATATTATTTCAAATGAATTTTGATGGTGTTTTTCTGCGTTGTCTAGAAAAAGAAGAATCTGAATGGGTGTTAGTTGAAATTCATCCTGTTGATGTCGGGGGTCATTTTGGTGGAGATACAACCACCCAAAAAGTACTTAGGGTTGGTTATTATTGGCCCACCTTATTTAAGGATGCTCATACTTTGGCCTGCAAATGTATAATCTATCAAAAGGCTGCAGGACAGGTAAAAAAGGTTGGTTTCCCTTTACAACCTGTCACGGTAGACACACCTTTTCAGCAGTGGGGCCTAGATATTATAGGACTGATTATTCCTCCTTCCTCACAACAACACAAGTACATTCTTATGACAACCGATTATTTTACGAGGTGGTGTAAGGCTTTGCCATTAAAGGTAGTCAACATAAATCAGGTAGTTTCGTTTCTAAACTCTCATATTATTACTCGTTTCAGAATCCCTGAATGTTTAGTGTTCGACAATGCTTCTTATTTTTATTCCCTAGATATGAATGTCTTTGCTTTATAAAAATGGATTAAACTAAAATAATCTACCAGCTATTACCCACAAGGAAACGGTTTGGCCAAATCAACAAATAAAAATCTGATCAAGATAATAAAGAGAACAGTGTTGGAAAACCACAAAAACTAGTAAAATTATTGTACAAGGCACTTTGGGATGATAGAGTCACTCCAAAATATTCCATAGATAATTCTCCTTTCTTCCTCATTTATGGAAGAGAATCCATCCTTCCTCCACATGTCTTTCTCCCTTCTCTGCAATTGTCGCAGAAAGTTTAAGAAGAGGAATGTCCCCCTTTAGAGAATCGGATAAACACTTTATTAAAATTGGAAGAAGTAAGGAAACAAGAAAAACATAAATTGGATTAGCATCAACAATTTGTAAAGAGTTGGTTCGATACAAGTTCATCCTTAGAAACAAATTTTAATGTAGGGGATTTGGTCCTCAAATGGGACAAAGCACATGAGAATAAAGGAGAACATACCATGTTTCAAAACCTGTGGTTGGGGCCTTTCGTCATTTCTGAAAAATTGGGTCCTATTTCTTTTCATTTGCACAACCTAGAGGGACAACTAGATAGTTTTCTAGTGAATGGCCAATCTCTTAAGAAATACTTCAGCGGAGAAAATCATATTTACCCCCCTTGTAAATATTTTTAGCTTACGTTTTCTTTTGTTTTATTTTGTTTCCATTTTTTGTTTTGTTTTTTTATGATTCCTTAATGATTATTTCTGGATCATCGTTCATTATTGAAGGGAATTGGATATTTCATTAGCAGCAGTTGAGAACAGTTCAATGCATCTGCACATTAAGTTCTAAACTCATATCAATTATGGTAAGTCTTTGTCAAATCATTGTTCCTGGTTTTTGTTGAAGTCACAGGGAAATGCAATTATCTTTAAAAATTCTTACGCCGTCCAAGTTATAATGAGATCAACTCATAGCGCTTCCCCACTCCTAAGATGATTTCTTGACTGAAATCTAAATGTCCAAATTATGATGAAAGTTATCAGTTCTCAAAGAACGAAAAAGCAATTCTAAAGATCAATCCTATCATTACCTAGCTGTGAAATCTTCAGTATCACCCCACTCTCTTGTTATCGTGAAGTTTCATGAAAATTTTATAAACAATTTTAGAGAGTTGGAAGAAATGTAATGTGTGGGAATTGTGTGTAAACCCACTGGGATATTGAACATATATGCTGGCAGTAGGTAAATGCACACATGATACCAAGAAAAATTTGTCGGGGTACTGAACAGGCATGCTGGCAGCAAAGAAATGTTGGGTTCGAATATCCTCAGGTATGTTTTTTTAAATTGATCGGGTGTCAAGATATTGTTATCATATATGGATGAATTTTGGATGGGATCAAAGTACTGGAGAGGGTTAAATGACATCCCTCGCGAGGCTATAAATGCCTACTGGAAGCATTGGCCCTGTCAACGGTATTGAAGTTACTTGTACAAATATCATTACCCCTTTGATCGAAACGAAATTTTGGATTAGAATTTTTTGGATAGAACTTTATTCGATGGTATGACTGTGTTATTTTTCTAAGTTAATGTCAAAATGTTTGATATGTATTTTAATTGTTTCTAGTAACTATCTGATTTATATCTTCCCTGACATAAAGTTCTAATGATGCAAAGATAACTGCTTCACCCAACATGTCGCCATTGTTGGAAGCCAGATATTCATGTCGATTTTATCAATGTAAAATATCTTAATGGGATAAAATTTTATGTAGCTACCTCTTTATGTTCGCAAAGATTTCTATCATCTTTTTGTTTTGAAAAATTTGTTTGATTAGCTGTGTGTTTGATTTCATTTATTTCAATCTCTCATTTTTTTTTGTTCAACTTCATGACTGTAAGCATGAAATTGAAACAAGCTTGGGTTTGAACACATCATACAGATTCTAGAGTTTCCCTTTATGAAATTGGATGAATTCCTAAGGGAACCTAATGATCCTAATAGTCTTAAAGGATTTTGAACTTATCGTGTATGGGTTGCTTGCTTACCATTAGAATATGAGGCGTTTACCTTGGAGGTATGCCTTAGGCATTTCATTCTTTTTATTTCTTTTATTATCACCTACCACAATTTCGATCGCGCATAAAACAAAAACTTTGGTCTAATTTGAAATATGAATTCTATCCCTTGTAGTCATATCACAGTCTCATCATTATTGTACAAGATTTTCAGTCATGCCTTCAAACAATTACTCCTTCGTCCTACTAGCAAAATCTTGAATTCATTTCTTCAAGTGGTAATTCTTCGTTTTTGGGCTAGGTGGTCATTAGAGGAGCTAGTTCTCAATCACGCTTTTCCTCTGGTTCAGTATCCACTCAAAAGCATGAGAAATGGATATGGTGGCTTTCTCCCGAAGCCTTAGGTATCGGGTCTACTCCAAAAATGTAGAGCTTACCCTTTATTTTGTGTGGTTTCAAACACGCTCCCCCTTCTCTACTCTTGTTGGTTTTTAGTGACCAAACCAATGGTGCCTATGGTGAGGATGGATCTGAATGGCTCACATGCTTTCCTCTCACATGAAAACATTGTGGATGATCTCATGGATTATGGTTGGTATGGGTTCATAAAAGTATTCCATGGTTTTAACCTCGAGGTTTCTCAAGCGTTTTCCCAAACACTTCGATGGTGCTAAGGCCAATATTGGAGATTTATAGTTGGAAGTGATTGAGGATTTCATTGCAAAAGACAAGGGATTTCCCCAAAAGGGAGCTTGCTGGTTCAAAAACCTCAAATTCAAAGACATCCCTTGGCACCTACTAATGGCTTCCAAGAGATCACTCTATAATGTTAAAGGTACACCAATTATTTTGTTTAAACCCCGATGGCATGGTTTATTGTTGATACTTAAGACATGTGTCACTTCTGAGGGCAGATATGGAATAGTATTCATGTTTCATGTTCATTTGTTGATGGTATTTTTAGGGTTTTATTTAAATATTCCATTCTACTTGCTTAAGAGCCTGCAAAAAATGGACAAAATTTACCAAAGGAAAAACCTAAATGCACAGTCTAGTTTATTCCATCATGGCCTGGTTCGAATTTTCATCATTTCACAATTGTCAAAAGTTGGGGATAATTGGAAAGAATTCATGGCTAGGAATGGGTTTTCTCCACCTAAAACCGTAATAGACTCACCTTTGCATTCTGATGAGCCCACTATCCCTCACCCTTCAACTCCTTCCCTGAGAAACCTACATGTTGAATTACAAGGAAGCCATGTGCCAATAACTAAAACCCCTGTTGTTTTTCGTAAGTCTTCCAAAGGTACACACCAGAGACTTTATTTTATTCCTAAAAAATCCTTGGAAGATGTATTAGATAATATGAAGGATAAATTCCTTGATCTTGCTAGTCCTGAGCCAGTTATGGTTGATTTAAAGGAAGTTAAAATCAAGAAACAAGGTAGGCAAAAAACAAATAGATTTCTAGACATTGATTTTAAGAATAAAAGACCTGGTCGACTCATTTCCAGAATGCTAAGGAATTGACATCACGATCATGAAAAACCTATCCCAGTTATTGATGTTGATGACCATATTTATGAGGATGATACCAATGCCGATGCACCACAATTCAATTTCGTATCGGTTCTGCCTCCTTTTTTAAAGAAACAACAAGGTTTTTCGGGCGTTCAACATGATCTCAAAAGAATCATGGAACAAGGTAAGTTAGCCACTACAGATCAAGCTCAACCTTTACCAAGCATGGAACCGGTGCATTGTGAGAATTGTTTTGACGGGATCGAAAGGTATTATCGGGATATTCCTTACCTACAGGTGCATTTGTATCAAGTGGTCACTCAGAATGCAGCTCTTGAGAGGGAAAATGATGAGCTCAGAGCTTGCATTTGATCGACTTCACACAGAGCCAATAAGTGTATCAAGAGATCATGGAATGTGGTTATTTAAAATTCAACCAATTTCAATACTATTATAAACTCAGATTTGTCTGATGTCTCTCTTTTGAATTTCTGAATTGGTAAATAGTTCCTTTTTATTTCACGATTTGATTATGTTTGGATAATAATTAAATTCGTTTTGATTTTGTTTTTATTTTAGACTAGCTACATAATCGAAGATTCTGTAGCTTGTCTTTTGAATTATTATTTTTTATTATTTTCTAATTTTGATTTCATTTTCATTATCTTAGGTGAACAACAAATTGATGTACTACTATTAATGGAATGAGTAATGGGTTGAACATTTAGTGGACTAGTGATTTTTGTTTTTGGAAAACAATGTTTAATAATGTAACTGTTTTGGATTGAAAGACTTCAACATAATTATCTTTTTGTTATTTTATTTTAGTAAAAACTTATTTTAAAATATCTTTCTCTATCTTGCATGATATGAGGAACATATCATAAACTTGTTTAAATAGCGTTGTTTGCCCAGTGATAGGGCCAATTCCTCCTGGACCATATGATGGACATATTTGTTTTGAAACTATATGGGAAAACAATTTACTCTTTGGCTTTTGGCCTATGTAGACTGTGTAGTGTTTTTCATTGTCTTCTCATGTAATTTTTAGATGTGAAATTTTATCTTTATCGAACTAGTTTTAGTATGTTATGCATATAATCTTTTATATCATGTTTTTATTTATGTGGTTCATTATCTTTTGGTTCAATTGATATCTGTGAATGATCATCTATTCACGTATTTTGAGTTTACATCTGATGATAGGTAGATGGTAATACCATTACTGAGAATTGGAATTTCTTTCATTTTCAGTTATTCGACATTCTAAGGTCACATGATATATAATCATTTGTCTTTCTGTCATCATAAACTCATTCTGGAATATAAAATACTTATTTTAGTTTCTTCAGGAAGTATTATGCTTTCTTTTGTCATAGGTTTACACTTGACATGGGTTAAGAGGAGCTCATACAAATACAGAGAGATGAATCTAGCTTAGTATTGTTGATCAACGAGAGGTTAGTTAGTTTATTATTTATTTAATTTGTTAATTTGTGAATGAATAGTGATTGCATCATTTAAACATTAATTTATTTGTATATTTTCGTTATATCATTTACAATCTTATTCATCTATTGTTTATTAGTTTGGTAGCTAGAGTACTAGAATAATTTTGTTTATTTTTAATATTGTTCGTATCCATTATTTAAAAAATTATTTTCACAAGGATTTGCTTAAACCTTGTAAATTGTATATATCTATTGTACATAAACATTGTTAGTTAATAAATAGTAATTAAAGTGTCGATTGATAGAATTGTACATCTATTTATTTTACATATTTTAGTTAATTTAGAACTCTAGTTGGCTAATGGAGCCATAAAACCTGTCAGGGTAGATTATACCAAACAAATTGGGTTAAATAGACAACCTTAGTCTGTATCTTCCCTTCTCGTTGAAGGTGTGTCATAAACGCCCATCAACAATAAGGTGTAATGTTGTTTCAATAATTAATAGAAGGTGTACCAGATGTTTCCCTCTATTCAATTGTCTATTTTCTTGCATATATTTAGTTGGATAAACTTAATAGAGTTATTTGTTATAATCTATTAGTAGATCTGTAATTGATTTATATGCATCTACTTTGATCTTGGAAAGGATATTTTTTTATTGTGTGCAGAATGTTGTCTCTCGGAGTATAAACAATCTTCACACAAGAAATCAACCAAGAGCATGCAGGAACAACCTTCAGAAATCATGTATGCTTCCTCATTATAAAGACTCCTAGTTTCCTTTTTCATATAGATCAGATCTTGGATTTTCCATATATTACACCTCTATCTCTGTCTTAGGTATTGGAAGAACCCAAGGGAGCTCAGCTTCTGCAGGGATAAAAGTCCATACAACACCAACCTAATTGTTGGTTCACTAATTTGATTAATGATTATTTCCTAGGACCCTCTCTCAGTGCCATATTTCTTCTTTTTCTCCTATGCTAAATATTTTTCCTATTCCTTTTCATCTAAATATTGTTCTGGTTTTTCTCCATTTGTCGGTAAACATATGATTTTTGCAATTAAGTCTTCATCTATGGAGACGTGCCTCTCCATCCATAAGATACCTCCATGTACCAGTGCCAAAAGATATTTGACACATGCATTTACATCTTTTCCTCTCCCAAAATGAGGAATCTCTAGAAGGTTCATGATCCTTGTGTTATAAAGTCTCGCATTCCACTTCTTCAGCTCCAAACTAGGATCCCCTGATGGACCCTCTCCTTTTTTCTCCATGTACACTTGTTTCGTAAACTCAGGGAACTTTTCCATGTATGTCACATCATGATAAGCATACCTTAATTTTTTAATACACCCTAACAAATCACCAACTATTTTTAATCCATCCAGTATTTGTGGCAGTGACAGTGTTAACTCCTTCTATTTGCTTGGTGTTCTTGGAGCAACAGGTTTTTCCCTAGTTCTCTTTTGCCCTGTTGATGGCCCTGCCATTTCTTCGTGGTTTTCTTCCTCGTCTTCTTTTGCATATGAGTCTTTCCAGTTCATCCTCCAATTGTTGTGTTGTCTTTGCAATAGGATGTTTCACTTCATTAGACTCAGTTATTTCATCATCTTCTTTATTTGTCTCTACCTGTGGTTGTTCTATGTCTAATCCAAGTTGTTGCGTGGGGTTCCTCTCTTTGATAGGGTTTTCTATATCACCGATGGATATTAGTACCACCAAAATAATGGCCATATCATTTTGTTCACACATTAAAAGGAATTCCAAAGAACCGATACACATAACAATAACAATGCAGGGAAATTGCAAATTGGGAAGAAGTACAACAAAATTTTGTAGTTACATTTGCCTTTGAGCATGAAAGTCCAGACATAGATACAACATTTAAGGTGGTAAGATATAGGATATTTGAATAAATATAATTTGAAATAGTACCAACATATCAGAATCAGAAGAAAAAGAAAATCAAACAGTTTCTACATTGTTATTATGTTGTAGAAGAAGAAGATCCAGTTGAAGAAAACCTGCGCAATATCTAGATCCCAGGAGTTAAAGGAGAGAGGGAAGTATAAGGTCCAAAGATAGATTCATAAGACTATGTTGCACCATTAAATATCAAGAACGTAAGTATTGGAACTTCGGAAAACCCAAACATTGCAAGAATTGGATATTATTGGGATAATCAGGCAGTAGAAAGAATCACAGAGTTACTGTGCGAGTGCAATGACTTGTTTCTAACGATGCTTTCATAGATGAAGGGATTAGCAGTAGAACTAGGAGAGATGAATATAACTTTGAAACTAGATGTTAGACCTATAATATAAAGACCTTACAGGCTAAATTCAATGTATAAGCAGAAGGTGATGGAAGAAATTGAAAAGATATTAGAAACAGTTGTCATAGAAACTATGGAAGAATAAGAATGGATTAGTACTATAGTGGTACAAGAAAAGAAGCAAGGGTGGATCAATATTTGTGTATATTTAAGAAAATTGAATGATTCTTTCCTACATGATCATTTTCCTACCCCATTTACAGATGAAGTATTGGAGAATATAGGAGGACACGAATCTTATTCATTTATAGATGGGCTTTCAGGATATCATCATATTATGATAGCACCAGAAGATAAACATAAGATAACATTTTCTACAGAAGGGGATCGTTTCCATATACAGTAATTCCATTTGGATTGAAGAATGAATCAACAATGTTTTCAAGAGTAATAGTAGCAACCTTTAAGGATTTTATTCATAAGTTTTTAGAAGTTTACTTGGATGATTGGACAGTGTTTAGTTTATTGAAGGATCATGTGGAAGTATTAATATTGATGTTATAGAGGTGTAGATAATGTCATATTTCATTGAATATTAAGAAATTCATTTTCAATGCACCTTTTGGTATTTTGTTAGGGAATGTGGTGTGCAAATAAGGTCTATTGCTTGATCCTGCTAAAATTGTTGTCATAGTTAACTTACCACCACCGAAGTTAGTGTGCCAATTGAAGAGTACACTTGGTTATATAGGGTATTAGAGGAAGTTTATAAGGGGATATGCATAGATTACTGCATCGATGGAGAAATTCATGAAGAAAGACACTAAGTATTAGTGGAATTATGAATGCCAATAGAGTTTGGATATTTTTAAGGAGAAGATGGTTACTGTACCAATTTTAGTGTTTCCGAAATGGGAAAAATAATTTCATGTGCATGTGAATGCATCTGCAGTATCATTATGAGAAGTATTGACACAACCATGAGAAGGTGATATAGATCATCCTATAGTATTTTAAAGTAGGAAGTTATCAGATTCAGCATAACTACAATGCTATAGAAAGGGGGGAATTAGCGATGGTGTATGCATTGCAAAAATACATATATTATTTGTTAGGGAAACATTTCAATATGTTTATAGATCATTCTTCTCTCAGATACTTAGTCAATAAGCCAGTGTTGGGCAGAAGGATATGCATATGGCTACTTTTGTTCTGAGAATTTGACTTTGAAGTTGTGGTGAAACTTCAAAGTCAAATTCTGGTGAAACTAATGGAGAAGAACCCAATAACTTGGAAGACAGCTTCCCAGATGCACAAATGTTTTTAGTACATATAGCTAATGAGTATTTTGTAACATTATTGATTTTTTGAGTACAGGATTTGTACCAAAGGAATTTAATACCACGCAAAAGAAAAATATGGTGGTTAGAGTTGCAGACTACAAATTGATTGCAAGTCATTTATATAATCTTGGAGAAGATAACACTTTTAGGAGATGTGTTATGGAGCATGAAATCCCTATCATTTTAGAAGAAACACATGAAGGAATTGTTGGAGGAAACTATGCAGGGAAGGCCAGTGCACAAAAGGTATTGTGCATAGGATTATGGTGGCCAACAATTTACGAGGATTCAAAAGAGTACTGTCAAAATTGTGATGTATGTTAGAGAGTTGGAAAGCCATCCAGGAGGGATGAGACTCCATTGAGATCTCAATTAACTTTGCAAGTGTTTGAAAATTGGGCAGTAGACTTTGTAGGTCCAATTAATCCACCAACAAGAAGATCATGAGCTAGATATATTATTACAACAACATAATACTTGACCATATGGATTGAGGAAGGACCAGTGAAGGATTGCAATGTAGAGACTGCATCATGTTTTCTATTTGAACAAGTAGTTACAAGGTTTGGATGTCCAAGAATATTTATGAGTAATCAAGGGACTCACTTTATCAACAATACAATCCATACAATGCTAGAATAATTTGAGATACATCACCAAAAGAGCACTCCTTATCATCCTCAGGTGAATGGAACAGCTGAAGCATTTAACTAAATATTAGAGAATTCCTTGACCAATATTTGTAATATAAACATGGATGACTGAGACTTTAAGGTACCAATAATGTTATGGGATTATAGAACTAGATGCAAGAAGCTAACAGGGCAAGCACCTTTTAGGTTGGTGTATGGACATGAAGCAATAGTTTGTTGAGATTATTTGATACCAAGTCTACACATTGCAACAATCACATATATGAAAAAAACATGCACAACACAGGAAATATTGGCTCAACTCATGGATTTAGAAGAAGACAAAATCATAGTTGGTTGCCACTAGGAGGTAAAGAAAGCAAAGGATAAATCCTGGCATGAAAAACATATTAAGAATAAGAACTTCAAAGTAGGATATCTAGTTATCCTCTATGACATTAAATACTTGCAACACCCAGGGAAGTTCAAAATTCATTGGCTAGGGCCATATGAGATAAATTTTGTCACAGATGGAGGTGTTGTGCAGTTAAAGAACTTAGAAGGAAAGGAAATTCAAGGAATGGCGAATGGTAGTCAATTGAAACTATATAGGGATAATCGACCTACCAACTCTCAGTTGTTACAATGCAAAAGTTAGAATTGTACATAATGTATATAGTAGGAAGAAAAAGTAGAAAAAGAAGGAAAAGAAGAATAAAGTAGAAAAATGAAAAAAAGCCAAAAATAAGTAGTTATAGGAATAAGTGGTAGACAGATAGTTGAGAATGATAGTGCGCAATAGACATTAGATTGGTCTGACAATAACTAAGCATACTGCATGCAAGAAAACTACGATAGAAGGAAATTCTAGTGTGCTAGAGAAATATGACAGTATACTGTGCACCGGAAAAATGGAATAGTTAGGAAAAGAAAAACCGGCCACCATAAAAATGAGGCATGAAATGAACATTTATGACAATGAAGGAAGTGTGCCCGGTAAGATTTGGAGCATTTATGACAGCACTATAGAAGCAATAATTGTGTATGAAAAGCCACATTGTGACTTTGAGAGAACACAAATCTAAGGAGTAAGAAGCTAAGAACAAACACGTGATTTAGAAGACAGTCAGTGAGATTTTTGAGCAAACCTACATAGATTTAAGAAATATGGCACCACTGAAGCTCGAAACTCCTAGAAGAATAACGAGGAACATACAGAACACGACAAGGTCATTGCAAGAGCCAATAATGGAAGTAGAAAACCCTATGCAACTAGAGGGAGTGGTGGATGTGGATCCCATTCCTTCCCTGATCATTGAACCAGTGAGCCCTATAGTGGTAGAGGAGAAGGAGCCAACCCCCACGATAGGACAAATGGAGTTTGACCCATAGAACATGGCAGAGGAGAAAAACCTAACACAATAACCCAACGTGGAAACAATCCAACCAACAAATGAAGAAGATGAGGAATGAACTGAGTCGCCGAGCGTTTGATCTAGCGCAGATCCATCGCAACAGGAGAAAATACAAGTAGAAGAGATGATGGAGCAGTAAGAGTCTGGTGTAAAAGAGGAAGAGGAAGAGAAACGTTTTAGGAGATAGGGCTCTCAAGATCTCCAACAAAGGGGAAAGGGAAACAAACAGTCCAGAGGCCACCAAACAAGCAACCAGAGGTAACCCTTGTGTTACTGCACATACCAACATGAGTAAGGGTTTTACCATATTTGTTAGGATGCATAGATAAATTGGGCTATGTGGACCACGATGTAAAATAAAGAGACAAATTTCCATAATTTGAGACGCAATTATACATGGAGAGACAAGGGGTCAGTGCAATAGGAGTATCATGACTAGAACCCAAACAATGGATAACATGTTTATATAACACAGGGATAATCAACCTACTAGAGATCTTGCATTTTGGAAGGGGTAAGGATGTAAGTAACTGTGTCAAAAAAATGATGGCAATATTGCATAGAGGAATTCTATGGCTAGATAGGCTAGTCTCAATTGACGTCAAGTTAATTGTAAAAATAACAGGTTTTATCACATATGGTGATAAAACTTCATAGTATCTGGATGAAAATACCAAGGAGTAAACCTTGGTAGATAAAATGAGTTAAAACTATGGAACAGAGAGAGGATCCATGGGAATCATTATAAACAGAATCAATGAACCAGTGATGAGGTTAAAAAAAAAATATTATGGAATGTAAATTTCTAAGGAAGTGTTTCAAAGAAGAAGCACCAACAGGGGTGATAGAAATAGTTTCACAATGCACAAAGGGAATTGTACGTAACTGGAGTCCATACTTGTTAAATTTATTTCTGGATGATTACAAAGACACCTAGGACTTAGGCACAGAGTTCCATTATTTGTGGTTACTCATAATTATTGCATTAGAGGGATGGAAGCACCCCAAATACAACATATTTTGTGAGAGAACCAGAAAGTTGCACGCAACAAAGTACGAAACATTGTGGCACACAATGGTTGGAAAGGAAAGAAAGACAAAATCCAACATATTTGTGACATATTTGGAAGAAATACAGGAAAAAGTGGTTGAAACTTGGAGGATCAAACCTGAGGTGGTGGAGGAATAAAATAATATAGCCAACTTCAAAGCATCAAGGCACAATATGTGTATCTAGGGAAAAAGGGGTCTAGAGAAGGAGTGGCTGCAGATGAGATATTGTGTCATAGAAGAGTAACTGCAATGAGAAATGAAAGATTGGAAGGAGGAATGGAAGTTTCCAATGGAGCTAGAAAAATATAAGCAACCATTAGAAGTGGGATCCTCACACAAGAAGGGTACCCCATCAGGAAATATAAGAAAAGAAGTAGTGCACATGAAGCAGACAGGGGGGAGTACATAAAAAATAACACTTAGAAAGAAAAAAAGTTATCCCCAAGCCTCTCACACAAAAGAATAACCACGGAAAAGGCCACTAATGGAGAGACACATAGGGAAGATAACATCCTTGTGGAGGAGGGACATGCAAGAGGGTACATACTAGAGACAAATACCCCAATCACAACAAAGAAAACATAGTCATGGCCACTCAAGAGAACTATTTTACAGACAGCAGGAGTGCATAAAAAAATGAAGGTGCATAAGGAGGTCCCCCAATATACTATAACAAAAGATGATGTATAATTAGTCACAGAAAAAGTACAAGACCGTGTCGCAAAAGCATATGAAGATGTAGAAAAACAGAGAGAGAAGATAATGCAAGAGTTGATAGAAGTTAAAGCAGGTCTTGGAGTAGATACAATTTACCAAGGCACAACACAAAGGACAAACACAACAACATAAAACAACATATAAAAAACACATACCAATGCAAAGTGAGGAGGAGACAGTACAGATAATGATAGTGGAAAGTAAAAAATTTAGAATTACTAAAGACATACTGCAAATGGATGAAGACATGGTGCATAAATAGGTCAAGGAAGTGGAAAAGATGGAATTGGTATTGGATAAGATACCAACAAATTTTTTATATAAGTTGCAGATGAGCGTCGCACAAGAAGTACAATCAAGAGCTAGGAAGGATGCGACAAACTTGGAGACAACCAAGGAAGAGAAAGAGGTGCTAGAGACAATCCTCAAAGAAGTGCAGATCGAATGTGAGGAGGAAAAACAATGCATAAACAAACTGGAGCAAAGACTTGAGGAAGTCTTCCAAATGATTCTAGACAGCGCACTAGCAGGAAAACTCATCATGGAAGAAAAGATAAAGAGGATAACACATATTATGGATGGGTATAAATGGGAGATATTAGAATTGGTTGGGAAGCGCTAACACCAACCACCCCTCCAAAAGTCTGATCAGATAGGAAGCAGTAAGAAGCAAGACAAACAAACTATATTGTGTTGGAAGTAAAAGAAGTAACATAGATTTACAAAATGACCATACAGATCTAGACGAGCCTGGAAAAAGATGAAGGGATCCAGGAGTTGGATCAGAGGGAAGAAAAGTTGAATGTCACAGTCCAGTATTTGAAGCAGAGACAAAAAAAGATGAGTATTTTAGATAGTCTAAAAAGCATGCAGAAGATGAAAAATATACAAGTAGATTTGAAGACAATCCAAGGGTAAAGACAGACAAGACAAGATCAATTGGATCCCCTTCAGGAACAAGTAGAGATAATGATAGAAAAGTTGGGAATAGAGAAAGGCAGACTGTAATAGGCACACTCAGAGAGTATAAAACTGTTGGAGGAGCACATAACAATGGAGGTGGTCGAGACCCTGACAGAAAAGAGTGTGCAGACCAAGACACAAGTAGATGCACTCACAAATAAGTTCGAAGAATTGGAGAAATCTTTGCAAGAGAAACAAACTGCTTGAGTGGCTCGGGAGGAGCCACAAGTTAGTGTTGGGGGCCTGTTGGAGCAGGCGATTTTGGGTTTCAGCGTAGTAAATGAGGCTAAGAGCTAAGGAATGGATCAAATGAAGAGGAACACACTAGGAAATAAGGAAAAGCAGCATGAAAAAAGTCAAAGGAAGTAGCACACCGATAATTAAGGAAGATCAACGTAGAGTCGAAGAAAGGAGTGGTTGGATCAAACACCAATCACAAAGAAGGCAGTTAGAAAGTGGACAAGTGGAGTCCACTTAGAATTAGTGTTTTGATTCATGATGTAAGGGTTCTACCCATTTTTGAATGTAGATAGAGGATGTATGAGGTAGATAGGGATA
The DNA here is from genome assembly GCA_000966675.3 of Picea glauca. Taxonomy (NCBI): domain Eukaryota; kingdom Viridiplantae; phylum Streptophyta; class Pinopsida; order Pinales; family Pinaceae; genus Picea; species Picea glauca. Next base: position 70,765 of record JZKD02S1594915.1, read on the forward strand.
TCTTAGAACTCATGTGTGAAGAACCTATTTTTGGAGAACTTTTGAGTCTTGAGTCATAGTGCTAGTTTTTGGCTAAGAGATGTGGAGCTCAATTTGTATCAGTTTTGGAGAATCATGAAGTATAATTGAGGGTTAGTTCGCAATCTATGGAGCTTGGTGCGAGACTAGTCAGCCTCATGCTCCATTATAAACCTATGATGTAATGCACACAATGTTATTTTGATGAAGAATAATAAGAAACATAATATTTTTGTGGATGTAACCCAGGGGGGAAAACCATGGTAAAATAATGTGTTGTGATTTTTTTGAATGATGTTTTGTTTGTTTCTACAATTATGAATGAATGATGGATGGCTAGAATAGTATATTGTAGCGTGCAGTAATGGTAATACAGAATGAAATAAATGTTAGATCTACATGAATTATATAATGAAGTATATGATATGATGCATGCTAAATTATAAGAAGTAGAACATTCCCAATCCCTTCCATGATCGCAGACATCTACATCCTACAGTCACCCATAAGCCATCTCGGGTGAGACTGCATTGTGCACTCTATACGCGGTGTAGCCTTCTAGTTCACCATAAGGGTTGATGGTTTATAGGGTTTTGTTGGAGAACAAAGGTAGAACCAGGGTCAACATATATATCTAACACCCCGTATCATCCTTAGGAAATAGGATAGTGGAAGCTTTTAATAAGATCTTGGAGAATTCTTTGAAAAAAAATTGCAACGTAGGAAGAGAGGATTGGGACTTAAGAGTTCCTGTAGTGTTATGGGCTTACATGAATACAAGTAAAACATTGACAGGGAAAACACCTTTCAGGTTGGTCTGTTGGCAAGAAGCAATTATGCAAATGGCGTTTATTCTACCTAAACTACGCATTGTAGTGATCATCAAGCTATCAGACTCTAGTGCAATAGAGGAGATATTGGAAGAGTTAGTACAGCTTGAGGAATATCAGTTTGTTGTAGGTTTCCATCAACATGTTTAGAAGGAAAAAGAGGAGGCTTGGCATGATAGACACATTATGAAGAAAAATTTTCAAGTGGGAGACTTAGTATTACTTTATGATAGTAAATTCCTGCTACATCTAGGGAATTTTAGAATGCACTCGTGTTACAGGAAAATCCCCCTACGAACAAGTGGATTCCCTCTTGGGCTCTAGACTCCTAAGACCAAGACAGAAAGGTGTTAACGTTGGTCACTGACATCCTTTTAAATCTAGCTAAACTAATGTATAGAGAAGAGGAATAAAGGTGTACCTTTTAAATGAAGTTCTTCCTCACACAGTCCGAGTTGATCTTTGATCCCCAAGATCCTCGACAAGTCCTACAACAAAACAAAGAAAGAACAAGCTTCCTATTCTACTAAGATTAGCTTGAAACCAGATCTATCTAATAGAGACAAGTTCATGTAGAATAAACACAACCTTGAAAGAAATAGGCTAAGCACATATGTATATTAATGAGAACAATAGAGAATACTTACAGACCTTTGATGAAGGTGTAACAACCTCTCCCAAATCTCCTTTTCCAACCCTTTTCTCAAGTAATCCAGACACAAACTGATTATGATTCAATGATATCTCCCTTATGAGATCATAACTTTGATGCCTTCAATGTCTCTCCTTCCTTATGAGATCATAAGTTAGGTGCTTCTCAATTTCTCTATCTCCTCTTTCACCATGAGAAGGCCTCCTTATATAGGCTTGGATAGGCCTAGCCACTTAATATATTCTTGGGATAGGTTGAGGATGCTTCTCCTTCAGTTGTGAATCTTCCCTAAGATTGAGCCTTGACCTTAGATCTGAATCCAACCATCTCCAGAGATGAGGGGGATTCTTCCACGATTTTCCTCAACAGTCCAAAATTCGCTCAAAAAGGGCTAGCGCTCCCTCAGAATGGGGTATAGAGAATTGCAACGCTCCCCCAAAAGAGGGTACAGAGCGTTGGCACTCCCTGACAGTGTATAGGGGAGCATTGCCTTCCAAAATTGATTTTTGAGTGGATTTTTCCATGGAAAAAGACTTGTACTCTTTGTCAAATGATTTCTCCTCTTCAAAACCAGTCTTTTGAGGTGTCTTTTATTGTTATTGATAATTTCATCCGAGACACGACATAGGCAAGATGGTAGTATTATATTTGTGACACTTGAGGCCAAAATATGACACTTGCGACATTGGTAATGATGACACTAGGCCATCATTGTAATGAGTGATTTTGATGTGTAACAGATTGCCCCCCAAAGTGCAAAGTTAGAAGATGAGAACTAATGATTGAAGTACTTTGTAGACTTTTTTGAGCAAGGGTATGGACTCAGAGAATCTGGAAGAAGCTGCACACAACCATCAAACAAATATTATGACATGTTTCAAACCCAAGGCAGGCATACCTATGCTTGACTGATAAATCCTTTCAAGGTATGGCCTCCATAAAATACACTGTGGATCCACACTTATATTGACAAAAAGGTATAGCCACTAAAGGTACAATGTGGATCTATACTCCTATGACATGAACTGCTTGTAGCCACGAAGAATACATAGTGGATCTATGAGATTACAAGACATAGCCATGACCAATACAAAGTGCATCTATGTGACAGTATGTGTGTCAATGTTCAAAAGAAAATCCATTGAAGCCTGGGCAAAGTACATATAAGAGTGATGACTCAACCTAGTGTCTTCTTACCGATCTTGATGTAGTACGAATTTAACCATGTGAATAGTTGTACTGATGTCGAAAATGGAAGAAACCACTTGATTACTGGTCAATGAGGTAAATCATTAATGTGCGAAAGGGAAATCACCATTGATGTCAATGATTCCCAATGCACTCTAGTACATTCCAACGAAAGTGAATGGATGAGATGAAGTTGAACATCCGTGGAATCATCCGATCAGGGGTCAATGATGTAAACCCACTATCGGAAGTGAGGAGGCCTTCCATTGAGGCATGCAGGTCCCAAGGCACTAACTGGTTTCTAATTCTAGTTCCTGGATAATGTGTTGAAGTTGACTGGAACAAACTCGTCGAAGGAGGGACTTGATGTATCCCCCATCAATGACATGAAATTGACACATATATGTAATTAGTGGATCAAAATAACATGGACTGACACAGTTATTGAAACATGAAATTTGTGATGGTTGACTCTCGAGGCAGATACTTCCCTTAAAAACTGAGGCACAATAGCAGAAACATGACATGGACCAAAATACAATGATGCAATGGATATGGTGACTTTCGTCAAGTGACCCAAAGGAGTAAGAAAACTCAGAGGATTGGTTCATTGTAGAGGTTTAGTGGATTAAAATGTGTGCAAAGACAAAGTGTCATGTTCAAGGGCGACTGTAAGAGTTACTTGTAATGTTTTCAAAAAAATGTTTGGCTTGCTTCTTTCATTTTTTCCCCCCATCCAGATAGACGAGTACCTACTTTTTATTTAACGAGCTCGAGGATGGTAACACATGCTCGATATAACTCACCTTTGGTAAGTCTCTCTTCCCTTGTTTAACAAACTAGAAGAAGTAAGGGTTCGTTTCCATATGGGACCTTCAATGTATGATTGTTTAATGAGTCTAGAGAAGGTAAAACTTCGTGATTTTTCATGTTTAGAGAGTCTGAAAATGACTTAAAGACAACTCCAATTTTGTGCTTTTTCATAATGTTAGGCTCACGAGGACGAAAAAGAGATCAATTATCACTCGAAAGACACCCTTTCAAACCTTTTAACGAGTGGGAAAGGAATCAACACCACTTGAAAATATTTTCATGTTTTGTGAGTGCAAAAATAGCTTAAAGATGACTCCAGGGGGTTCCTTTTTCGTGTATCCATGCAAGTCCGAAAAAGAGATAAAAGTTTACTCGGTGTGTTCTTATGTTTTTCCGAGCATGAGAATGAACTAAGACTATGCCCGTTAATGTGATAAGATGAAAATCGAGCAAAACTACTCTAAAACCTATCAATAATGTCAAAATTGCATGCCAACGTATTAATAAGGCCTCCAAAATGTTTCTCAAAAACCCAAAATAACTATGCTTTGGAAAAAATGAAATTTTATAAATAGTAATATGGGGTAAAAATATATTTTGCCATTTCATTTGTGAAAATATTTGTAGCAGTGGAGAAATTGAGCTTTGGTGGGTGAATCTTTCTTTGGAGGGTGAATCAAGTTGGAAGATGTGTACTTCCTGACCAACCTCTCAAAGAGAGGGGCCCCCATTATTTTATCTGAAAAGAGGGCACTTCTTGTGCCTATAGATGAGTACTTANAATCCTATCATTACCTAGCTGTGAAATCTTCAGTATCACCCCACTCTCTTGTTATCGTGAAGTTTCATGAAAATTTTATAAACAATTTTAGAGAGTTGGAAGAAATGTAATGTGTGGGAATTGTGTGTAAACCCACTGGGATATTGAACATATATGCTGGCAGTAGGTAAATGCACACATGATACCAAGAAAAATTTGTCGGGGTACTGAACAGGCATGCTGGCAGCAAAGAAATGTTGGGTTCGAATATCCTCAGGTATGTTTTTTTAAATTGATCGGGTGTCAAGATATTGTTATCATATATGGATGAATTTTGGATGGGATCAAAGTACTGGAGAGGGTTAAATGACATCCCTCGCGAGGCTATAAATGCCTACTGGAAGCATTGGCCCTGTCAACGGTATTGAAGTTACTTGTACAAATATCATTACCCCTTTGATCGAAACGAAATTTTGGATTAGAATTTTTTGGATAGAACTTTATTCGATGGTATGACTGTGTTATTTTTCTAAGTTAATGTCAAAATGTTTGATATGTATTTTAATTGTTTCTAGTAACTATCTGATTTATATCTTCCCTGACATAAAGTTCTAATGATGCAAAGATAACTGCTTCACCCAACATGTCGCCATTGTTGGAAGCCAGATATTCATGTCGATTTTATCAATGTAAAATATCTTAATGGGATAAAATTTTATGTAGCTACCTCTTTATGTTCGCAAAGATTTCTATCATCTTTTTGTTTTGAAAAATTTGTTTGATTAGCTGTGTGTTTGATTTCATTTATTTCAATCTCTCATTTTTTTTTGTTCAACTTCATGACTGTAAGCATGAAATTGAAACAAGCTTGGGTTTGAACACATCATACAGATTCTAGAGTTTCCCTTTATGAAATTGGATGAATTCCTAAGGGAACCTAATGATCCTAATAGTCTTAAAGGATTTTGAACTTATCGTGTATGGGTTGCTTGCTTACCATTAGAATATGAGGCGTTTACCTTGGAGGTATGCCTTAGGCATTTCATTCTTTTTATTTCTTTTATTATCACCTACCACAATTTCGATCGCGCATAAAACAAAAACTTTGGTCTAATTTGAAATATGAATTCTATCCCTTGTAGTCATATCACAGTCTCATCATTATTGTACAAGATTTTCAGTCATGCCTTCAAACAATTACTCCTTCGTCCTACTAGCAAAATCTTGAATTCATTTCTTCAAGTGGTAATTCTTCGTTTTTGGGCTAGGTGGTCATTAGAGGAGCTAGTTCTCAATCACGCTTTTCCTCTGGTTCAGTATCCACTCAAAAGCATGAGAAATGGATATGGTGGCTTTCTCCCGAAGCCTTAGGTATCGGGTCTACTCCAAAAATGTAGAGCTTACCCTTTATTTTGTGTGGTTTCAAACACGCTCCCCCTTCTCTACTCTTGTTGGTTTTTAGTGACCAAACCAATGGTGCCTATGGTGAGGATGGATCTGAATGGCTCACATGCTTTCCTCTCACATGAAAACATTGTGGATGATCTCATGGATTATGGTTGGTATGGGTTCATAAAAGTATTCCATGGTTTTAACCTCGAGGTTTCTCAAGCGTTTTCCCAAACACTTCGATGGTGCTAAGGCCAATATTGGAGATTTATAGTTGGAAGTGATTGAGGATTTCATTGCAAAAGACAAGGGATTTCCCCAAAAGGGAGCTTGCTGGTTCAAAAACCTCAAATTCAAAGACATCCCTTGGCACCTACTAATGGCTTCCAAGAGATCACTCTATAATGTTAAAGGTACACCAATTATTTTGTTTAAACCCCGATGGCATGGTTTATTGTTGATACTTAAGACATGTGTCACTTCTGAGGGCAGATATGGAATAGTATTCATGTTTCATGTTCATTTGTTGATGGTATTTTTAGGGTTTTATTTAAATATTCCATTCTACTTGCTTAAGAGCCTGCAAAAAATGGACAAAATTTACCAAAGGAAAAACCTAAATGCACAGTCTAGTTTATTCCATCATGGCCTGGTTCGAATTTTCATCATTTCACAATTGTCAAAAGTTGGGGATAATTGGAAAGAATTCATGGCTAGGAATGGGTTTTCTCCACCTAAAACCGTAATAGACTCACCTTTGCATTCTGATGAGCCCACTATCCCTCACCCTTCAACTCCTTCCCTGAGAAACCTACATGTTGAATTACAAGGAAGCCATGTGCCAATAACTAAAACCCCTGTTTTTTTTCGTAAGTCTTCCAAAGGTACACACCAGAGACTTTATTTTATTCCTAAAAAATCCTTTGAAGATGTATTAGATAATATGAAGGATAAAGTCCTTGATCTTGCTAGTCCTGAGCCAGTTATGGTTGATTTAAAGGAAGTTAAAATCAAGAAACAAGGTAGGCAAAAAACAAATAGATTTCTAGACATTGATTTTAAGAACAAAAGACCTGGTCGACTCATTTCCAGAATGCTAAGGAATTGACATCACGATCATGAAAAACCTATCCCAGTTATTGATGTTCATGACCATATTTATGAGGATGATACCAATGCCGATGCACCACAATTCGATTTCGTATCGGTTCTGCCTCCTTTCTTAAAGAAACAACAAGGTTTTTCGGGCGTTCAACATGATCTCAAAAGAATCATGGAACAAGGTAAGTTACCCACTACAGATCAAGCTCAGCCTTTACCAAGCATGGAACCGGTGCATTGTGAGAATTGTTTTGACGAGATCGAAAGGTATTATCGGGATATTCCTTACCTACAGGTGCATTTGTATCAAGTGGTCACTCAGAATGCAGCTCTTGAGAGGGAAAATGATGAGCTCAGAGCTTGCATTTGATCGACTTCACACAGAGCCAATAAGTGTATCAAGAGATCATGGAATGTGGTTATTTAAAATTCAACCAATTTCAATACTATTATAAACTCAGATTTGTCTGATGTCTCTCTTTTGAATTTCTGAATTGGTAAATAGTTCCTTTTTATTTCACGATTTGATTATGTTTGGATAATAATTAAATTCGTTTTGATTTTGTTTTTATTTTAGACTAGCTACATAATCGAAGATTCTGTAGCTTGTCTTTTGAATTATTATTTTTTATTATTTTCTAATTTTGATTTCATTTTCATTATCTTAGGTGAACAACAAATTGATGTACTACTATTAATGGAATGAGTAATGGGTTGAACATTTAGTGGACTAGTGATTTTTGTTTTTGGAAAACAATGTTTAATAATGTAACTGTTTTGGATTGAAAGACTTCAACATAATTATCTTTTTGTTATTTTATTTTAGTAAAAACTTATTTTAAAATATCTTTCTCTATCTTGCATGATATGAGGAACATATCATAAACTTGTTTAAATAGCGTTGTTTGCCCAGTGATAGGGCCAATTCCTCCTGGACCATATGATGGACATATTTGTTTTGAAACTATATGGGAAAACAATTTACTCTTTGGCTTTTGGCCTATGTAGACTGTGTAGTGTTTTTCATTGTCTTCTCATGTAATTTTTAGATGTGAAATTTTATCTTTATCGAACTAGTTTTAGTATGTTATGCATATAATCTTTTATATCATGTTTTTATTTATGTGGTTCATTATCTTTTGGTTCAATTGATATCTGTGAATGATCATCTATTCACGTATTTTGAGTTTACATCTGATGATAGGTAGATGGTAATACCATTACTGAGAATTGGAATTTCTTTCATTTTCAGTTATTCGACATTCTAAGGTCACATGATATATAATCATTTGTCTTTCTGTCATCATAAACTCATTCTGGAATATAAAATACTTATTTTAGTTTCTTCAGGAAGTATTATGCTTTCTTTTGTCATAGGTTTACACTTGACATGGGTTAAGAGGAGCTCATACAAATACAGAGAGATGAATCTAGCTTAGTATTGTTGATCAACGAGAGGTTAGTTAGTTTATTATTTATTTAATTTGTTAATTTGTGAATGAATAGTGATTGCATCATTTAAACATTAATTTATTTGTATATTTTCGTTATATCATTTACAATCTTATTCATCTATTGTTTATTAGTTTGGTAGCTAGAGTACTAGAATAATTTTGTTTATTTTTAATATTGTTCGTATCCATTATTTAAAAAATTATTTTCACAAGGATTTGCTTAAACCTTGTAAATTGTATATATCTATTGTACATAAACATTGTTAGTTAATAAATAGTAATTAAAGTGTCGATTGATAGAATTGTACATCTATTTATTTTACATATTTTAGTTAATTTAGAACTCTAGTTGGCTAATGGAGCCATAAAACCTGTCAGGGTAGATTATACCAAACAAATTGGGTTAAATAGACAACCTTAGTCTGTATCTTCCCTTCTCGTTGAAGGTGTGTCATAAACGCCCATCAACAATAAGGTGTAATGTTGTTTCAATAATTAATAGAAGGTGTACCAGATGTTTCCCTCTATTCAATTGTCTATTTTCTTGCATATATTTAGTTGGATAAACTTAATAGAGTTATTTGTTATAATCTATTAGTAGATCTGTAATTGATTTATATGCATCTACTTTGATCTTGGAAAGGATATTTTTTTATTGTGTGCAGAATGTTGTCTCTCGGAGTATAAACAATCTTCACACAAGAAATCAACCAAGAGCATGCAGGAACAACCTTCAGAAATCATGTATGCTTCCTCATTATAAAGACTCCTAGTTTCCTTTTTCATATAGATCAGATCTTGGATTTTCCATATATTACACCTCTATCTCTGTCTTAGGTATTGGAAGAACCCAAGGGAGCTCAGCTTCTGCAGGGATAAAAGTCCATACAACACCAACCTAATTGTTGGTTCACTAATTTGATTAATGATTATTTCCTAGGACCCTCTCTCAGTGCCATATTTCTTCTTTTTCTCCTATGCTAAATATTTTTCCTATTCCTTTTCATCTAAATATTGTTCTGGTTTTTCTCCATTTGTCGGTAAACATATGATTTTTGCAATTAAGTCTTCATCTATGGAGACGTGCCTCTCCATCCATAAGATACCTCCATGTACCAGTGCCAAAAGATATTTGACACATGCATTTACATCTTTTCCTCTCCCAAAATGAGGAATCTCTAGAAGGTTCATGATCCTTGTGTTATAAAGTCTCGCATTCCACTTCTTCAGCTCCAAACTAGGATCCCCTGATGGACCCTCTCCTTTTTTCTCCATGTACACTTGTTTCGTAAACTCAGGGAACTTTTCCATGTATGTCACATCATGATAAGCATACCTTAATTTTTTAATACACCCTAACAAATCACCAACTATTTTTAATCCATCCAGTATTTGTGGCAGTGACAGTGTTAACTCCTTCTATTTGCTTGGTGTTCTTGGAGCAACAGGTTTTTCCCTAGTTCTCTTTTGCCCTGTTGATGGCCCTGCCATTTCTTCGTGGTTTTCTTCCTCGTCTTCTTTTGCATATGAGTCTTTCCAGTTCATCCTCCAATTGTTGTGTTGTCTTTGCAATAGGATGTTTCACTTCATTAGACTCAGTTATTTCATCATCTTCTTTATTTGTCTCTACCTGTGGTTGTTCTATGTCTAATCCAAGTTGTTGCGTGGGGTTCCTCTCTTTGATAGGGTTTTCTATATCACCGATGGATATTAGTACCACCAAAATAATGGCCATATCATTTTGTTCACACATTAAAAGGAATTCCAAAGAACCGATACACATAACAATAACAATGCAGGGAAATTGCAAATTGGGAAGAAGTACAACAAAATTTTGTAGTTACATTTGCCTTTGAGCATGAAAGTCCAGACATAGATACAACATTTAAGGTGGTAAGATATAGGATATTTGAATAAATATAATTTGAAATAGTACCAACATATCAGAATCAGAAGAAAAAGAAAATCAAACAGTTTCTACATTGTTATTATGTTGTAGAAGAAGAAGATCCAGTTGAAGAAAACCTGCGCAATATCTAGATCCCAGGAGTTAAAGGAGAGAGGGAAGTATAAGGTCCAAAGATAGATTCATAAGACTATGTTGCACCATTAAATATCAAGAACGTAAGTATTGGAACTTCGGAAAACCCAAACATTGCAAGAATTGGATATTATTGGGATAATCAGGCAGTAGAAAGAATCACAGAGTTACTGTGCGAGTGCAATGACTTGTTTCTAACGATGCTTTCATAGATGAAGGGATTAGCAGTAGAACTAGGAGAGATGAATATAACTTTGAAACTAGATGTTAGACCTATAATATAAAGACCTTACAGGCTAAATTCAATGTATAAGCAGAAGGTGATGGAAGAAATTGAAAAGATATTAGAAACAGTTGTCATAGAAACTATGGAAGAATAAGAATGGATTAGTACTATAGTGGTACAAGAAAAGAAGCAAGGGTGGATCAATATTTGTGTATATTTAAGAAAATTGAATGATTCTTTCCTACATGATCATTTTCCTACCCCATTTACAGATGAAGTATTGGAGAATATAGGAGGACACGAATCTTATTCATTTATAGATGGGCTTTCAGGATATCATCATATTATGATAGCACCAGAAGATAAACATAAGATAACATTTTCTACAGAAGGGGATCGTTTCCATATACAGTAATTCCATTTGGATTGAAGAATGAATCAACAATGTTTTCAAGAGTAATAGTAGCAACCTTTAAGGATTTTATTCATAAGTTTTTAGAAGTTTACTTGGATGATTGGACAGTGTTTAGTTTATTGAAGGATCATGTGGAAGTATTAATATTGATGTTATAGAGGTGTAGATAATGTCATATTTCATTGAATATTAAGAAATTCATTTTCAATGCACCTTTTGGTATTTTGTTAGGGAATGTGGTGTGCAAATAAGGTCTATTGCTTGATCCTGCTAAAATTGTTGTCATAGTTAACTTACCACCACCGAAGTTAGTGTGCCAATTGAAGAGTACACTTGGTTATATAGGGTATTAGAGGAAGTTTATAAGGGGATATGCATAGATTACTGCATCGATGGAGAAATTCATGAAGAAAGACACTAAGTATTAGTGGAATTATGAATGCCAATAGAGTTTGGATATTTTTAAGGAGAAGATGGTTACTGTACCAATTTTAGTGTTTCCGAAATGGGAAAAATAATTTCATGTGCATGTGAATGCATCTGCAGTATCATTATGAGAAGTATTGACACAACCATGAGAAGGTGATATAGATCATCCTATAGTATTTTAAAGTAGGAAGTTATCAGATTCAGCATAACTACAATGCTATAGAAAGGGGGGAATTAGCGATGGTGTATGCATTGCAAAAATACATATATTATTTGTTAGGGAAACATTTCAATATGTTTATAGATCATTCTTCTCTCAGATACTTAGTCAATAAGCCAGTGTTGGGCAGAAGGATATGCATATGGCTACTTTTGTTCTGAGAATTTGACTTTGAAGTTGTGGTGAAACTTCAAAGTCAAATTCTGGTGAAACTAATGGAGAAGAACCCAATAACTTGGAAGACAGCTTCCCAGATGCACAAATGTTTTTAGTACATATAGCTAATGAGTATTTTGTAACATTATTGATTTTTTGAGTACAGGATTTGTACCAAAGGAATTTAATACCACGCAAAAGAAAAATATGGTGGTTAGAGTTGCAGACTACAAATTGATTGCAAGTCATTTATATAATCTTGGAGAAGATAACACTTTTAGGAGATGTGTTATGGAGCATGAAATCCCTATCATTTTAGAAGAAACACATGAAGGAATTGTTGGAGGAAACTATGCAGGGAAGGCCAGTGCACAAAAGGTATTGTGCATAGGATTATGGTGGCCAACAATTTACGAGGATTCAAAAGAGTACTGTCAAAATTGTGATGTATGTTAGAGAGTTGGAAAGCCATCCAGGAGGGATGAGACTCCATTGAGATCTCAATTAACTTTGCAAGTGTTTGAAAATTGGGCAGTAGACTTTGTAGGTCCAATTAATCCACCAACAAGAAGATCATGAGCTAGATATATTATTACAACAACATAATACTTGACCATATGGATTGAGGAAGGACCAGTGAAGGATTGCAATGTAGAGACTGCATCATGTTTTCTATTTGAACAAGTAGTTACAAGGTTTGGATGTCCAAGAATATTTATGAGTAATCAAGGGACTCACTTTATCAACAATACAATCCATACAATGCTAGAATAATTTGAGATACATCACCAAAAGAGCACTCCTTATCATCCTCAGGTGAATGGAACAGCTGAAGCATTTAACTAAATATTAGAGAATTCCTTGACCAATATTTGTAATATAAACATGGATGACTGAGACTTTAAGGTACCAATAATGTTATGGGATTATAGAACTAGATGCAAGAAGCTAACAGGGCAAGCACCTTTTAGGTTGGTGTATGGACATGAAGCAATAGTTTGTTGAGATTATTTGATACCAAGTCTACACATTGCAACAATCACATATATGAAAAAAACATGCACAACACAGGAAATATTGGCTCAACTCATGGATTTAGAAGAAGACAAAATCATAGTTGGTTGCCACTAGGAGGTAAAGAAAGCAAAGGATAAATCCTGGCATGAAAAACATATTAAGAATAAGAACTTCAAAGTAGGATATCTAGTTATCCTCTATGACATTAAATACTTGCAACACCCAGGGAAGTTCAAAATTCATTGGCTAGGGCCATATGAGATAAATTTTGTCACAGATGGAGGTGTTGTGCAGTTAAAGAACTTAGAAGGAAAGGAAATTCAAGGAATGGCGAATGGTAGTCAATTGAAACTATATAGGGATAATCGACCTACCAACTCTCAGTTGTTACAATGCAAAAGTTAGAATTGTACATAATGTATATAGTAGGAAGAAAAAGTAGAAAAAGAAGGAAAAGAAGAATAAAGTAGAAAAATGAAAAAAAGCCAAAAATAAGTAGTTATAGGAATAAGTGGTAGACAGATAGTTGAGAATGATAGTGCGCAATAGACATTAGATTGGTCTGACAATAACTAAGCATACTGCATGCAAGAAAACTACGATAGAAGGAAATTCTAGTGTGCTAGAGAAATATGACAGTATACTGTGCACCGGAAAAATGGAATAGTTAGGAAAAGAAAAACCGGCCACCATAAAAATGAGGCATGAAATGAACATTTATGACAATGAAGGAAGTGTGCCCGGTAAGATTTGGAGCATTTATGACAGCACTATAGAAGCAATAATTGTGTATGAAAAGCCACATTGTGACTTTGAGAGAACACAAATCTAAGGAGTAAGAAGCTAAGAACAAACACGTGATTTAGAAGACAGTCAGTGAGATTTTTGAGCAAACCTACATAGATTTAAGAAATATGGCACCACTGAAGCTCGAAACTCCTAGAAGAATAACGAGGAACATACAGAACACGACAAGGTCATTGCAAGAGCCAATAATGGAAGTAGAAAACCCTATGCAACTAGAGGGAGTGGTGGATGTGGATCCCATTCCTTCCCTGATCATTGAACCAGTGAGCCCTATAGTGGTAGAGGAGAAGGAGCCAACCCCCACGATAGGACAAATGGAGTTTGACCCATAGAACATGGCAGAGGAGAAAAACCTAACACAATAACCCAACGTGGAAACAATCCAACCAACAAATGAAGAAGATGAGGAATGAACTGAGTCGCCGAGCGTTTGATCTAGCGCAGATCCATCGCAACAGGAGAAAATACAAGTAGAAGAGATGATGGAGCAGTAAGAGTCTGGTGTAAAAGAGGAAGAGGAAGAGAAACGTTTTAGGAGATAGGGCTCTCAAGATCTCCAACAAAGGGGAAAGGGAAACAAACAGTCCAGAGGCCACCAAACAAGCAACCAGAGGTAACCCTTGTGTTACTGCACATACCAACATGAGTAAGGGTTTTACCATATTTGTTAGGATGCATAGATAAATTGGGCTATGTGGACCACGATGTAAAATAAAGAGACAAATTTCCATAATTTGAGACGCAATTATACATGGAGAGACAAGGGGTCAGTGCAATAGGAGTATCATGACTAGAACCCAAACAATGGATAACATGTTTATATAACACAGGGATAATCAACCTACTAGAGATCTTGCATTTTGGAAGGGGTAAGGATGTAAGTAACTGTGTCAAAAAAATGATGGCAATATTGCATAGAGGAATTCTATGGCTAGATAGGCTAGTCTCAATTGACGTCAAGTTAATTGTAAAAATAACAGGTTTTATCACATATGGTGATAAAACTTCATAGTATCTGGATGAAAATACCAAGGAGTAAACCTTGGTAGATAAAATGAGTTAAAACTATGGAACAGAGAGAGGATCCATGGGAATCATTATAAACAGAATCAATGAACCAGTGATGAGGTTAAAAAAAAAATATTATGGAATGTAAATTTCTAAGGAAGTGTTTCAAAGAAGAAGCACCAACAGGGGTGATAGAAATAGTTTCACAATGCACAAAGGGAATTGTACGTAACTGGAGTCCATACTTGTTAAATTTATTTCTGGATGATTACAAAGACACCTAGGACTTAGGCACAGAGTTCCATTATTTGTGGTTACTCATAATTATTGCATTAGAGGGATGGAAGCACCCCAAATACAACATATTTTGTGAGAGAACCAGAAAGTTGCACGCAACAAAGTACGAAACATTGTGGCACACAATGGTTGGAAAGGAAAGAAAGACAAAATCCAACATATTTGTGACATATTTGGAAGAAATACAGGAAAAAGTGGTTGAAACTTGGAGGATCAAACCTGAGGTGGTGGAGGAATAAAATAATATAGCCAACTTCAAAGCATCAAGGCACAATATGTGTATCTAGGGAAAAAGGGGTCTAGAGAAGGAGTGGCTGCAGATGAGATATTGTGTCATAGAAGAGTAACTGCAATGAGAAATGAAAGATTGGAAGGAGGAATGGAAGTTTCCAATGGAGCTAGAAAAATATAAGCAACCATTAGAAGTGGGATCCTCACACAAGAAGGGTACCCCATCAGGAAATATAAGAAAAGAAGTAGTGCACATGAAGCAGACAGGGGGGAGTACATAAAAAATAACACTTAGAAAGAAAAAAAGTTATCCCCAAGCCTCTCACACAAAAGAATAACCACGGAAAAGGCCACTAATGGAGAGACACATAGGGAAGATAACATCCTTGTGGAGGAGGGACATGCAAGAGGGTACATACTAGAGACAAATACCCCAATCACAACAAAGAAAACATAGTCATGGCCACTCAAGAGAACTATTTTACAGACAGCAGGAGTGCATAAAAAAATGAAGGTGCATAAGGAGGTCCCCCAATATACTATAACAAAAGATGATGTATAATTAGTCACAGAAAAAGTACAAGACCGTGTCGCAAAAGCATATGAAGATGTAGAAAAACAGAGAGAGAAGATAATGCAAGAGTTGATAGAAGTTAAAGCAGGTCTTGGAGTAGATACAATTTACCAAGGCACAACACAAAGGACAAACACAACAACATAAAACAACATATAAAAAACACATACCAATGCAAAGTGAGGAGGAGACAGTACAGATAATGATAGTGGAAAGTAAAAAATTTAGAATTACTAAAGACATACTGCAAATGGATGAAGACATGGTGCATAAATAGGTCAAGGAAGTGGAAAAGATGGAATTGGTATTGGATAAGATACCAACAAATTTTTTATATAAGTTGCAGATGAGCGTCGCACAAGAAGTACAATCAAGAGCTAGGAAGGATGCGACAAACTTGGAGACAACCAAGGAAGAGAAAGAGGTGCTAGAGACAATCCTCAAAGAAGTGCAGATCGAATGTGAGGAGGAAAAACAATGCATAAACAAACTGGAGCAAAGACTTGAGGAAGTCTTCCAAATGATTCTAGACAGCGCACTAGCAGGAAAACTCATCATGGAAGAAAAGATAAAGAGGATAACACATATTATGGATGGGTATAAATGGGAGATATTAGAATTGGTTGGGAAGCGCTAACACCAACCACCCCTCCAAAAGTCTGATCAGATAGGAAGCAGTAAGAAGCAAGACAAACAAACTATATTGTGTTGGAAGTAAAAGAAGTAACATAGATTTACAAAATGACCATACAGATCTAGACGAGCCTGGAAAAAGATGAAGGGATCCAGGAGTTGGATCAGAGGGAAGAAAAGTTGAATGTCACAGTCCAGTATTTGAAGCAGAGACAAAAAAAGATGAGTATTTTAGATAGTCTAAAAAGCATGCAGAAGATGAAAAATATACAAGTAGATTTGAAGACAATCCAAGGGTAAAGACAGACAAGACAAGATCAATTGGATCCCCTTCAGGAACAAGTAGAGATAATGATAGAAAAGTTGGGAATAGAGAAAGGCAGACTGTAATAGGCACACTCAGAGAGTATAAAACTGTTGGAGGAGCACATAACAATGGAGGTGGTCGAGACCCTGACAGAAAAGAGTGTGCAGACCAAGACACAAGTAGATGCACTCACAAATAAGTTCGAAGAATTGGAGAAATCTTTGCAAGAGAAACAAACTGCTTGAGTGGCTCGGGAGGAGCCACAAGTTAGTGTTGGGGGCCTGTTGGAGCAGGCGATTTTGGGTTTCAGCGTAGTAAATGAGGCTAAGAGCTAAGGAATGGATCAAATGAAGAGGAACACACTAGGAAATAAGGAAAAGCAGCATGAAAAAAGTCAAAGGAAGTAGCACACCGATAATTAAGGAAGATCAACGTAGAGTCGAAGAAAGGAGTGGTTGGATCAAACACCAATCACAAAGAAGGCAGTTAGAAAGTGGACAAGTGGAGTCCACTTAGAATTAGTGTTTTGATTCATGATGTAAGGGTTCTACCCATTTTTGAATGTAGATAGAGGATGTATGAGGTAGATAGGGATATCTTAGAACTCATGTGTGAAGAACCTATTTTTGGAGAACTTTTGAGTCTTGAGTCATAGTGCTAGTTTTTGGCTAAGAGATGTGGAGCTCAATTTGTATCAGTTTTGGAGAATCATGAAGTATAATTGAGGGTTAGTTCGCAATCTATGGAGCTTGGTGCGAGACTAGTCAGCCTCATGCTCCATTATAAACCTATGATGTAATGCACACAATGTTATTTTGATGAAGAATAATAAGAAACATAATATTTTTGTGGATGTAACCCAGGGGGGAAAACCATGGTAAAATAATGTGTTGTGATTTTTTTGAATGATGTTTTGTTTGTTTCTACAATTATGAATGAATGATGGATGGCTAGAATAGTATATTGTAGCGTGCAGTAATGGTAATACAGAATGAAATAAATGTTAGATCTACATGAATTATATAATGAAGTATATGATATGATGCATGCTAAATTATAAGAAGTAGAACATTCCCAATCCCTTCCATGATCGCAGACATCTACATCCTACAGTCACCCATAAGCCATCTCGGGTGAGACTGCATTGTGCACTCTATACGCGGTGTAGCCTTCTAGTTCACCATAAGGGTTGATGGTTTATAGGGTTTTGTTGGAGAACAAAGGTAGAACCAGGGTCAACATATATATCTAACACCCCGTATCATCCTTAGGAAATAGGATAGTGGAAGCTTTTAATAAGATCTTGGAGAATTCTTTGAAAAAAAATTGCAACGTAGGAAGAGAGGATTGGGACTTAAGAGTTCCTGTAGTGTTATGGGCTTACATGAATACAAGTAAAACATTGACAGGGAAAACACCTTTCAGGTTGGTCTGTTGGCAAGAAGCAATTATGCAAATGGCGTTTATTCTACCTAAACTACGCATTGTAGTGATCATCAAGCTATCAGACTCTAGTGCAATAGAGGAGATATTGGAAGAGTTAGTACAGCTTGAGGAATATCAGTTTGTTGTAGGTTTCCATCAACATGTTTAGAAGGAAAAAGAGGAGGCTTGGCATGATAGACACATTATGAAGAAAAATTTTCAAGTGGGAGACTTAGTATTACTTTATGATAGTAAATTCCTGCTACATCTAGGGAATTTTAGAATGCACTCGTGTTACAGGAAAATCCCCCTACGAACAAGTGGATTCCCTCTTGGGCTCTAGACTCCTAAGACCAAGACAGAAAGGTGTTAACGTTGGTCACTGACATCCTTTTAAATCTAGCTAAACTAATGTATAGAGAAGAGGAATAAAGGTGTACCTTTTAAATGAAGTTCTTCCTCACACAGTCCGAGTTGATCTTTGATCCCCAAGATCCTCGACAAGTCCTACAACAAAACAAAGAAAGAACAAGCTTCCTATTCTACTAAGATTAGCTTGAAACCAGATCTATCTAATAGAGACAAGTTCATGTAGAATAAACACAACCTTGAAAGAAATAGGCTAAGCACATATGTATATTAATGAGAACAATAGAGAATACTTACAGACCTTTGATGAAGGTGTAACAACCTCTCCCAAATCTCCTTTTCCAACCCTTTTCTCAAGTAATCCAGACACAAACTGATTATGATTCAATGATATCTCCCTTATGAGATCATAACTTTGATGCCTTCAATGTCTCTCCTTCCTTATGAGATCATAAGTTAGGTGCTTCTCAATTTCTCTATCTCCTCTTTCACCATGAGAAGGCCTCCTTATATAGGCTTGGATAGGCCTAGCCACTTAATATATTCTTGGGATAGGTTGAGGATGCTTCTCCTTCAGTTGTGAATCTTCCCTAAGATTGAGCCTTGACCTTAGATCTGAATCCAACCATCTCCAGAGATGAGGGGGATTCTTCCACGATTTTCCTCAACAGTCCAAAATTCGCTCAAAAAGGGCTAGCGCTCCCTCAGAATGGGGTATAGAGAATTGCAACGCTCCCCCAAAAGAGGGTACAGAGCGTTGGCACTCCCTGACAGTGTATAGGGGAGCATTGCCTTCCAAAATTGATTTTTGAGTGGATTTTTCCATGGAAAAAGACTTGTACTCTTTGTCAAATGATTTCTCCTCTTCAAAACCAGTCTTTTGAGGTGTCTTTTATTGTTATTGATAATTTCATCCGAGACACGACATAGGCAAGATGGTAGTATTATATTTGTGACACTTGAGGCCAAAATATGACACTTGCGACATTGGTAATGATGACACTAGGCCATCATTGTAATGAGTGATTTTGATGTGTAACAGATTGCCCCCCAAAGTGCAAAGTTAGAAGATGAGAACTAATGATTGAAGTACTTTGTAGACTTTTTTGAGCAAGGGTATGGACTCAGAGAATCTGGAAGAAGCTGCACACAACCATCAAACAAATATTATGACATGTTTCAAACCCAAGGCAGGCATACCTATGCTTGACTGATAAATCCTTTCAAGGTATGGCCTCCATAAAATACACTGTGGATCCACACTTATATTGACAAAAAGGTATAGCCACTAAAGGTACAATGTGGATCTATACTCCTATGACATGAACTGCTTGTAGCCACGAAGAATACATAGTGGATCTATGAGATTACAAGACATAGCCATGACCAATACAAAGTGCATCTATGTGACAGTATGTGTGTCAATGTTCAAAAGAAAATCCATTGAAGCCTGGGCAAAGTACATATAAGAGTGATGACTCAACCTAGTGTCTTCTTACCGATCTTGATGTAGTACGAATTTAACCATGTGAATAGTTGTACTGATGTCGAAAATGGAAGAAACCACTTGATTACTGGTCAATGAGGTAAATCATTAATGTGCGAAAGGGAAATCACCATTGATGTCAATGATTCCCAATGCACTCTAGTACATTCCAACGAAAGTGAATGGATGAGATGAAGTTGAACATCCGTGGAATCATCCGATCAGGGGTCAATGATGTAAACCCACTATCGGAAGTGAGGAGGCCTTCCATTGAGGCATGCAGGTCCCAAGGCACTAACTGGTTTCTAATTCTAGTTCCTGGATAATGTGTTGAAGTTGACTGGAACAAACTCGTCGAAGGAGGGACTTGATGTATCCCCCATCAATGACATGAAATTGACACATATATGTAATTAGTGGATCAAAATAACATGGACTGACACAGTTATTGAAACATGAAATTTGTGATGGTTGACTCTCGAGGCAGATACTTCCCTTAAAAACTGAGGCACAATAGCAGAAACATGACATGGACCAAAATACAATGATGCAATGGATATGGTGACTTTCGTCAAGTGACCCAAAGGAGTAAGAAAACTCAGAGGATTGGTTCATTGTAGAGGTTTAGTGGATTAAAATGTGTGCAAAGACAAAGTGTCATGTTCAAGGGCGACTGTAAGAGTTACTTGTAATGTTTTCAAAAAAATGTTTGGCTTGCTTCTTTCATTTTTTCCCCCCATCCAGATAGACGAGTACCTACTTTTTATTTAACGAGCTCGAGGATGGTAACACATGCTCGATATAACTCACCTTTGGTAAGTCTCTCTTCCCTTGTTTAACAAACTAGAAGAAGTAAGGGTTCGTTTCCATATGGGACCTTCAATGTATGATTGTTTAATGAGTCTAGAGAAGGTAAAACTTCGTGATTTTTCATGTTTAGAGAGTCTGAAAATGACTTAAAGACAACTCCAATTTTGTGCTTTTTCATAATGTTAGGCTCACGAGGACGAAAAAGAGATCAATTATCACTCGAAAGACACCCTTTCAAACCTTTTAACGAGTGGGAAAGGAATCAACACCACTTGAAAATATTTTCATGTTTTGTGAGTGCAAAAATAGCTTAAAGATGACTCCAGGGGGTTCCTTTTTCGTGTATCCATGCAAGTCCGAAAAAGAGATAAAAGTTTACTCGGTGTGTTCTTATGTTTTTCCGAGCATGAGAATGAACTAAGACTATGCCCGTTAATGTGATAAGATGAAAATCGAGCAAAACTACTCTAAAACCTATCAATAATGTCAAAATTGCATGCCAACGTATTAATAAGGCCTCCAAAATGTTTCTCAAAAACCCAAAATAACTATGCTTTGGAAAAAATGAAATTTTATAAATAGTAATATGGGGTAAAAATATATTTTGCCATTTCATTTGTGAAAATATTTGTAGCAGTGGAGAAATTGAGCTTTGGTGGGTGAATCTTTCTTTGGAGGGTGAATCAAGTTGGAAGATGTGTACTTCCTGACCAACCTCTCAAAGAGAGGGGCCCCCATTATTTTATCTGAAAAGAGGGCACTTCTTGTGCCTATAGATGAGTACTTAACAAACCATTGTGTCCTAGGATTGAGATTAATGGGAGGTAGAATCGAAATCAAAGACAACAAGGATATATCTCTTCTATCCATTCTATTTTCCATTACGAGTATAGCGGGAAGTACCAAATCACACTTAGTTTCAAGATCATAGGTGGCCTATGGTTTACAATGTCTAGAGCCAATACTTTTTAACTGGAGTGCAGGGTTCCTTCAGAATGTGAAGGAGAATATTACGAGATGTAGAGCAGGGCAACAGAAGCATTTTGGATATGGTTCATTCTTGGTTTCATTCTTCTTAGAATGCATTTCTTAGATGAAAACTCATATTGCATTAGAAGTATGGCCAATGGGAGAACCACGTATGGAGCATTGGACTAGCCTGTCTCTGAGACTAGGATCAGAGTCAGAGTTCAAGTTCACCGGGGATTTCTTCACTTGGATGAGACACCAATTGATCGTGATAGAAGATTTCTCATATTCCAGAGTGGATTTTCGGGGGAGCATGGACTTGGTTCTTCCAGAAGGGGAGGATTGGGATGCATCCGGTGAGAAACCAAAACCATCTTGTCAAGTGTTTTTTTATTTTAAAGATATATTGTTTTTTTGGGGTACATAGAAGATTTTTTAATGGATGTATCATTTCATCATGCAGACAGGAGAGAAACACGTTCGGAAGAGATACCATCANGATCGAAAGGTATTATCGGGATATTCCTTACCTACAGGTGCATTTGTATCAAGTGGTCACTCAGAATGCAGCTCTTGAGAGGGAAAATGATGAGCTCAGAGCTTGCATTTGATCGACTTCACACAGAGCCAATAAGTGTATCAAGAGATCATGGAATGTGGTTATTTAAAATTCAACCAATTTCAATACTATTATAAACTCAGATTTGTCTGATGTCTCTCTTTTGAATTTCTGAATTGGTAAATAGTTCCTTTTTATTTCACGATTTGATTATGTTTGGATAATAATTAAATTCGTTTTGATTTTGTTTTTATTTTAGACTAGCTACATAATCGAAGATTCTGTAGCTTGTCTTTTGAATTATTATTTTTTATTATTTTCTAATTTTGATTTCATTTTCATTATCTTAGGTGAACAACAAATTGATGTACTACTATTAATGGAATGAGTAATGGGTTGAACATTTAGTGGACTAGTGATTTTTGTTTTTGGAAAACAATGTTTAATAATGTAACTGTTTTGGATTGAAAGACTTCAACATAATTATCTTTTTGTTATTTTATTTTAGTAAAAACTTATTTTAAAATATCTTTCTCTATCTTGCATGATATGAGGAACATATCATAAACTTGTTTAAATAGCGTTGTTTGCCCAGTGATAGGGCCAATTCCTCCTGGACCATATGATGGACATATTTGTTTTGAAACTATATGGGAAAACAATTTACTCTTTGGCTTTTGGCCTATGTAGACTGTGTAGTGTTTTTCATTGTCTTCTCATGTAATTTTTAGATGTGAAATTTTATCTTTATCGAACTAGTTTTAGTATGTTATGCATATAATCTTTTATATCATGTTTTTATTTATGTGGTTCATTATCTTTTGGTTCAATTGATATCTGTGAATGATCATCTATTCACGTATTTTGAGTTTACATCTGATGATAGGTAGATGGTAATACCATTACTGAGAATTGGAATTTCTTTCATTTTCAGTTATTCGACATTCTAAGGTCACATGATATATAATCATTTGTCTTTCTGTCATCATAAACTCATTCTGGAATATAAAATACTTATTTTAGTTTCTTCAGGAAGTATTATGCTTTCTTTTGTCATAGGTTTACACTTGACATGGGTTAAGAGGAGCTCATACAAATACAGAGAGATGAATCTAGCTTAGTATTGTTGATCAACGAGAGGTTAGTTAGTTTATTATTTATTTAATTTGTTAATTTGTGAATGAATAGTGATTGCATCATTTAAACATTAATTTATTTGTATATTTTCGTTATATCATTTACAATCTTATTCATCTATTGTTTATTAGTTTGGTAGCTAGAGTACTAGAATAATTTTGTTTATTTTTAATATTGTTCGTATCCATTATTTAAAAAATTATTTTCACAAGGATTTGCTTAAACCTTGTAAATTGTATATATCTATTGTACATAAACATTGTTAGTTAATAAATAGTAATTAAAGTGTCGATTGATAGAATTGTACATCTATTTATTTTACATATTTTAGTTAATTTAGAACTCTAGTTGGCTAATGGAGCCATAAAACCTGTCAGGGTAGATTATACCAAACAAATTGGGTTAAATAGACAACCTTAGTCTGTATCTTCCCTTCTCGTTGAAGGTGTGTCATAAACGCCCATCAACAATAAGGTGTAATGTTGTTTCAATAATTAATAGAAGGTGTACCAGATGTTTCCCTCTATTCAATTGTCTATTTTCTTGCATATATTTAGTTGGATAAACTTAATAGAGTTATTTGTTATAATCTATTAGTAGATCTGTAATTGATTTATATGCATCTACTTTGATCTTGGAAAGGATATTTTTTTATTGTGTGCAGAATGTTGTCTCTCGGAGTATAAACAATCTTCACACAAGAAATCAACCAAGAGCATGCAGGAACAACCTTCAGAAATCATGTATGCTTCCTCATTATAAAGACTCCTAGTTTCCTTTTTCATATAGATCAGATCTTGGATTTTCCATATATTACACCTCTATCTCTGTCTTAGGTATTGGAAGAACCCAAGGGAGCTCAGCTTCTGCAGGGATAAAAGTCCATACAACACCAACCTAATTGTTGGTTCACTAATTTGATTAATGATTATTTCCTAGGACCCTCTCTCAGTGCCATATTTCTTCTTTTTCTCCTATGCTAAATATTTTTCCTATTCCTTTTCATCTAAATATTGTTCTGGTTTTTCTCCATTTGTCGGTAAACATATGATTTTTGCAATTAAGTCTTCATCTATGGAGACGTGCCTCTCCATCCATAAGATACCTCCATGTACCAGTGCCAAAAGATATTTGACACATGCATTTACATCTTTTCCTCTCCCAAAATGAGGAATCTCTAGAAGGTTCATGATCCTTGTGTTATAAAGTCTCGCATTCCACTTCTTCAGCTCCAAACTAGGATCCCCTGATGGACCCTCTCCTTTTTTCTCCATGTACACTTGTTTCGTAAACTCAGGGAACTTTTCCATGTATGTCACATCATGATAAGCATACCTTAATTTTTTAATACACCCTAACAAATCACCAACTATTTTTAATCCATCCAGTATTTGTGGCAGTGACAGTGTTAACTCCTTCTATTTGCTTGGTGTTCTTGGAGCAACAGGTTTTTCCCTAGTTCTCTTTTGCCCTGTTGATGGCCCTGCCATTTCTTCGTGGTTTTCTTCCTCGTCTTCTTTTGCATATGAGTCTTTCCAGTTCATCCTCCAATTGTTGTGTTGTCTTTGCAATAGGATGTTTCACTTCATTAGACTCAGTTATTTCATCATCTTCTTTATTTGTCTCTACCTGTGGTTGTTCTATGTCTAATCCAAGTTGTTGCGTGGGGTTCCTCTCTTTGATAGGGTTTTCTATATCACCGATGGATATTAGTACCACCAAAATAATGGCCATATCATTTTGTTCACACATTAAAAGGAATTCCAAAGAACCGATACACATAACAATAACAATGCAGGGAAATTGCAAATTGGGAAGAAGTACAACAAAATTTTGTAGTTACATTTGCCTTTGAGCATGAAAGTCCAGACATAGATACAACATTTAAGGTGGTAAGATATAGGATATTTGAATAAATATAATTTGAAATAGTACCAACATATCAGAATCAGAAGAAAAAGAAAATCAAACAGTTTCTACATTGTTATTATGTTGTAGAAGAAGAAGATCCAGTTGAAGAAAACCTGCGCAATATCTAGATCCCAGGAGTTAAAGGAGAGAGGGAAGTATAAGGTCCAAAGATAGATTCATAAGACTATGTTGCACCATTAAATATCAAGAACGTAAGTATTGGAACTTCGGAAAACCCAAACATTGCAAGAATTGGATATTATTGGGATAATCAGGCAGTAGAAAGAATCACAGAGTTACTGTGCGAGTGCAATGACTTGTTTCTAACGATGCTTTCATAGATGAAGGGATTAGCAGTAGAACTAGGAGAGATGAATATAACTTTGAAACTAGATGTTAGACCTATAATATAAAGACCTTACAGGCTAAATTCAATGTATAAGCAGAAGGTGATGGAAGAAATTGAAAAGATATTAGAAACAGTTGTCATAGAAACTATGGAAGAATAAGAATGGATTAGTACTATAGTGGTACAAGAAAAGAAGCAAGGGTGGATCAATATTTGTGTATATTTAAGAAAATTGAATGATTCTTTCCTACATGATCATTTTCCTACCCCATTTACAGATGAAGTATTGGAGAATATAGGAGGACACGAATCTTATTCATTTATAGATGGGCTTTCAGGATATCATCATATTATGATAGCACCAGAAGATAAACATAAGATAACATTTTCTACAGAAGGGGATCGTTTCCATATACAGTAATTCCATTTGGATTGAAGAATGAATCAACAATGTTTTCAAGAGTAATAGTAGCAACCTTTAAGGATTTTATTCATAAGTTTTTAGAAGTTTACTTGGATGATTGGACAGTGTTTAGTTTATTGAAGGATCATGTGGAAGTATTAATATTGATGTTATAGAGGTGTAGATAATGTCATATTTCATTGAATATTAAGAAATTCATTTTCAATGCACCTTTTGGTATTTTGTTAGGGAATGTGGTGTGCAAATAAGGTCTATTGCTTGATCCTGCTAAAATTGTTGTCATAGTTAACTTACCACCACCGAAGTTAGTGTGCCAATTGAAGAGTACACTTGGTTATATAGGGTATTAGAGGAAGTTTATAAGGGGATATGCATAGATTACTGCATCGATGGAGAAATTCATGAAGAAAGACACTAAGTATTAGTGGAATTATGAATGCCAATAGAGTTTGGATATTTTTAAGGAGAAGATGGTTACTGTACCAATTTTAGTGTTTCCGAAATGGGAAAAATAATTTCATGTGCATGTGAATGCATCTGCAGTATCATTATGAGAAGTATTGACACAACCATGAGAAGGTGATATAGATCATCCTATAGTATTTTAAAGTAGGAAGTTATCAGATTCAGCATAACTACAATGCTATAGAAAGGGGGGAATTAGCGATGGTGTATGCATTGCAAAAATACATATATTATTTGTTAGGGAAACATTTCAATATGTTTATAGATCATTCTTCTCTCAGATACTTAGTCAATAAGCCAGTGTTGGGCAGAAGGATATGCATATGGCTACTTTTGTTCTGAGAATTTGACTTTGAAGTTGTGGTGAAACTTCAAAGTCAAATTCTGGTGAAACTAATGGAGAAGAACCCAATAACTTGGAAGACAGCTTCCCAGATGCACAAATGTTTTTAGTACATATAGCTAATGAGTATTTTGTAACATTATTGATTTTTTGAGTACAGGATTTGTACCAAAGGAATTTAATACCACGCAAAAGAAAAATATGGTGGTTAGAGTTGCAGACTACAAATTGATTGCAAGTCATTTATATAATCTTGGAGAAGATAACACTTTTAGGAGATGTGTTATGGAGCATGAAATCCCTATCATTTTAGAAGAAACACATGAAGGAATTGTTGGAGGAAACTATGCAGGGAAGGCCAGTGCACAAAAGGTATTGTGCATAGGATTATGGTGGCCAACAATTTACGAGGATTCAAAAGAGTACTGTCAAAATTGTGATGTATGTTAGAGAGTTGGAAAGCCATCCAGGAGGGATGAGACTCCATTGAGATCTCAATTAACTTTGCAAGTGTTTGAAAATTGGGCAGTAGACTTTGTAGGTCCAATTAATCCACCAACAAGAAGATCATGAGCTAGATATATTATTACAACAACATAATACTTGACCATATGGATTGAGGAAGGACCAGTGAAGGATTGCAATGTAGAGACTGCATCATGTTTTCTATTTGAACAAGTAGTTACAAGGTTTGGATGTCCAAGAATATTTATGAGTAATCAAGGGACTCACTTTATCAACAATACAATCCATACAATGCTAGAATAATTTGAGATACATCACCAAAAGAGCACTCCTTATCATCCTCAGGTGAATGGAACAGCTGAAGCATTTAACTAAATATTAGAGAATTCCTTGACCAATATTTGTAATATAAACATGGATGACTGAGACTTTAAGGTACCAATAATGTTATGGGATTATAGAACTAGATGCAAGAAGCTAACAGGGCAAGCACCTTTTAGGTTGGTGTATGGACATGAAGCAATAGTTTGTTGAGATTATTTGATACCAAGTCTACACATTGCAACAATCACATATATGAAAAAAACATGCACAACACAGGAAATATTGGCTCAACTCATGGATTTAGAAGAAGACAAAATCATAGTTGGTTGCCACTAGGAGGTAAAGAAAGCAAAGGATAAATCCTGGCATGAAAAACATATTAAGAATAAGAACTTCAAAGTAGGATATCTAGTTATCCTCTATGACATTAAATACTTGCAACACCCAGGGAAGTTCAAAATTCATTGGCTAGGGCCATATGAGATAAATTTTGTCACAGATGGAGGTGTTGTGCAGTTAAAGAACTTAGAAGGAAAGGAAATTCAAGGAATGGCGAATGGTAGTCAATTGAAACTATATAGGGATAATCGACCTACCAACTCTCAGTTGTTACAATGCAAAAGTTAGAATTGTACATAATGTATATAGTAGGAAGAAAAAGTAGAAAAAGAAGGAAAAGAAGAATAAAGTAGAAAAATGAAAAAAAGCCAAAAATAAGTAGTTATAGGAATAAGTGGTAGACAGATAGTTGAGAATGATAGTGCGCAATAGACATTAGATTGGTCTGACAATAACTAAGCATACTGCATGCAAGAAAACTACGATAGAAGGAAATTCTAGTGTGCTAGAGAAATATGACAGTATACTGTGCACCGGAAAAATGGAATAGTTAGGAAAAGAAAAACCGGCCACCATAAAAATGAGGCATGAAATGAACATTTATGACAATGAAGGAAGTGTGCCCGGTAAGATTTGGAGCATTTATGACAGCACTATAGAAGCAATAATTGTGTATGAAAAGCCACATTGTGACTTTGAGAGAACACAAATCTAAGGAGTAAGAAGCTAAGAACAAACACGTGATTTAGAAGACAGTCAGTGAGATTTTTGAGCAAACCTACATAGATTTAAGAAATATGGCACCACTGAAGCTCGAAACTCCTAGAAGAATAACGAGGAACATACAGAACACGACAAGGTCATTGCAAGAGCCAATAATGGAAGTAGAAAACCCTATGCAACTAGAGGGAGTGGTGGATGTGGATCCCATTCCTTCCCTGATCATTGAACCAGTGAGCCCTATAGTGGTAGAGGAGAAGGAGCCAACCCCCACGATAGGACAAATGGAGTTTGACCCATAGAACATGGCAGAGGAGAAAAACCTAACACAATAACCCAACGTGGAAACAATCCAACCAACAAATGAAGAAGATGAGGAATGAACTGAGTCGCCGAGCGTTTGATCTAGCGCAGATCCATCGCAACAGGAGAAAATACAAGTAGAAGAGATGATGGAGCAGTAAGAGTCTGGTGTAAAAGAGGAAGAGGAAGAGAAACGTTTTAGGAGATAGGGCTCTCAAGATCTCCAACAAAGGGGAAAGGGAAACAAACAGTCCAGAGGCCACCAAACAAGCAACCAGAGGTAACCCTTGTGTTACTGCACATACCAACATGAGTAAGGGTTTTACCATATTTGTTAGGATGCATAGATAAATTGGGCTATGTGGACCACGATGTAAAATAAAGAGACAAATTTCCATAATTTGAGACGCAATTATACATGGAGAGACAAGGGGTCAGTGCAATAGGAGTATCATGACTAGAACCCAAACAATGGATAACATGTTTATATAACACAGGGATAATCAACCTACTAGAGATCTTGCATTTTGGAAGGGGTAAGGATGTAAGTAACTGTGTCAAAAAAATGATGGCAATATTGCATAGAGGAATTCTATGGCTAGATAGGCTAGTCTCAATTGACGTCAAGTTAATTGTAAAAATAACAGGTTTTATCACATATGGTGATAAAACTTCATAGTATCTGGATGAAAATACCAAGGAGTAAACCTTGGTAGATAAAATGAGTTAAAACTATGGAACAGAGAGAGGATCCATGGGAATCATTATAAACAGAATCAATGAACCAGTGATGAGGTTAAAAAAAAAATATTATGGAATGTAAATTTCTAAGGAAGTGTTTCAAAGAAGAAGCACCAACAGGGGTGATAGAAATAGTTTCACAATGCACAAAGGGAATTGTACGTAACTGGAGTCCATACTTGTTAAATTTATTTCTGGATGATTACAAAGACACCTAGGACTTAGGCACAGAGTTCCATTATTTGTGGTTACTCATAATTATTGCATTAGAGGGATGGAAGCACCCCAAATACAACATATTTTGTGAGAGAACCAGAAAGTTGCACGCAACAAAGTACGAAACATTGTGGCACACAATGGTTGGAAAGGAAAGAAAGACAAAATCCAACATATTTGTGACATATTTGGAAGAAATACAGGAAAAAGTGGTTGAAACTTGGAGGATCAAACCTGAGGTGGTGGAGGAATAAAATAATATAGCCAACTTCAAAGCATCAAGGCACAATATGTGTATCTAGGGAAAAAGGGGTCTAGAGAAGGAGTGGCTGCAGATGAGATATTGTGTCATAGAAGAGTAACTGCAATGAGAAATGAAAGATTGGAAGGAGGAATGGAAGTTTCCAATGGAGCTAGAAAAATATAAGCAACCATTAGAAGTGGGATCCTCACACAAGAAGGGTACCCCATCAGGAAATATAAGAAAAGAAGTAGTGCACATGAAGCAGACAGGGGGGAGTACATAAAAAATAACACTTAGAAAGAAAAAAAGTTATCCCCAAGCCTCTCACACAAAAGAATAACCACGGAAAAGGCCACTAATGGAGAGACACATAGGGAAGATAACATCCTTGTGGAGGAGGGACATGCAAGAGGGTACATACTAGAGACAAATACCCCAATCACAACAAAGAAAACATAGTCATGGCCACTCAAGAGAACTATTTTACAGACAGCAGGAGTGCATAAAAAAATGAAGGTGCATAAGGAGGTCCCCCAATATACTATAACAAAAGATGATGTATAATTAGTCACAGAAAAAGTACAAGACCGTGTCGCAAAAGCATATGAAGATGTAGAAAAACAGAGAGAGAAGATAATGCAAGAGTTGATAGAAGTTAAAGCAGGTCTTGGAGTAGATACAATTTACCAAGGCACAACACAAAGGACAAACACAACAACATAAAACAACATATAAAAAACACATACCAATGCAAAGTGAGGAGGAGACAGTACAGATAATGATAGTGGAAAGTAAAAAATTTAGAATTACTAAAGACATACTGCAAATGGATGAAGACATGGTGCATAAATAGGTCAAGGAAGTGGAAAAGATGGAATTGGTATTGGATAAGATACCAACAAATTTTTTATATAAGTTGCAGATGAGCGTCGCACAAGAAGTACAATCAAGAGCTAGGAAGGATGCGACAAACTTGGAGACAACCAAGGAAGAGAAAGAGGTGCTAGAGACAATCCTCAAAGAAGTGCAGATCGAATGTGAGGAGGAAAAACAATGCATAAACAAACTGGAGCAAAGACTTGAGGAAGTCTTCCAAATGATTCTAGACAGCGCACTAGCAGGAAAACTCATCATGGAAGAAAAGATAAAGAGGATAACACATATTATGGATGGGTATAAATGGGAGATATTAGAATTGGTTGGGAAGCGCTAACACCAACCACCCCTCCAAAAGTCTGATCAGATAGGAAGCAGTAAGAAGCAAGACAAACAAACTATATTGTGTTGGAAGTAAAAGAAGTAACATAGATTTACAAAATGACCATACAGATCTAGACGAGCCTGGAAAAAGATGAAGGGATCCAGGAGTTGGATCAGAGGGAAGAAAAGTTGAATGTCACAGTCCAGTATTTGAAGCAGAGACAAAAAAAGATGAGTATTTTAGATAGTCTAAAAAGCATGCAGAAGATGAAAAATATACAAGTAGATTTGAAGACAATCCAAGGGTAAAGACAGACAAGACAAGATCAATTGGATCCCCTTCAGGAACAAGTAGAGATAATGATAGAAAAGTTGGGAATAGAGAAAGGCAGACTGTAATAGGCACACTCAGAGAGTATAAAACTGTTGGAGGAGCACATAACAATGGAGGTGGTCGAGACCCTGACAGAAAAGAGTGTGCAGACCAAGACACAAGTAGATGCACTCACAAATAAGTTCGAAGAATTGGAGAAATCTTTGCAAGAGAAACAAACTGCTTGAGTGGCTCGGGAGGAGCCACAAGTTAGTGTTGGGGGCCTGTTGGAGCAGGCGATTTTGGGTTTCAGCGTAGTAAATGAGGCTAAGAGCTAAGGAATGGATCAAATGAAGAGGAACACACTAGGAAATAAGGAAAAGCAGCATGAAAAAAGTCAAAGGAAGTAGCA
The DNA here is from genome assembly GCA_000966675.3 of Picea glauca. Classification (NCBI taxonomy): domain Eukaryota; kingdom Viridiplantae; phylum Streptophyta; class Pinopsida; order Pinales; family Pinaceae; genus Picea; species Picea glauca. The sequence continues at coordinate 102,855 of JZKD02S1594915.1, forward strand.
CACCGATAATTAAGGAAGATCAACGTAGAGTCGAAGAAAGGAGTGGTTGGATCAAACACCAATCACAAAGAAGGCAGTTAGAAAGTGGACAAGTGGAGTCCACTTAGAATTAGTGTTTTGATTCATGATGTAAGGGTTCTACCCATTTTTGAATGTAGATAGAGGATGTATGAGGTAGATAGGGATATCTTAGAACTCATGTGTGAAGAACCTATTTTTGGAGAACTTTTGAGTCTTGAGTCATAGTGCTAGTTTTTGGCTAAGAGATGTGGAGCTCAATTTGTATCAGTTTTGGAGAATCATGAAGTATAATTGAGGGTTAGTTCGCAATCTATGGAGCTTGGTGCGAGACTAGTCAGCCTCATGCTCCATTATAAACCTATGATGTAATGCACACAATGTTATTTTGATGAAGAATAATAAGAAACATAATATTTTTGTGGATGTAACCCAGGGGGGAAAACCATGGTAAAATAATGTGTTGTGATTTTTTTGAATGATGTTTTGTTTGTTTCTACAATTATGAATGAATGATGGATGGCTAGAATAGTATATTGTAGCGTGCAGTAATGGTAATACAGAATGAAATAAATGTTAGATCTACATGAATTATATAATGAAGTATATGATATGATGCATGCTAAATTATAAGAAGTAGAACATTCCCAATCCCTTCCATGATCGCAGACATCTACATCCTACAGTCACCCATAAGCCATCTCGGGTGAGACTGCATTGTGCACTCTATACGCGGTGTAGCCTTCTAGTTCACCATAAGGGTTGATGGTTTATAGGGTTTTGTTGGAGAACAAAGGTAGAACCAGGGTCAACATATATATCTAACACCCCGTATCATCCTTAGGAAATAGGATAGTGGAAGCTTTTAATAAGATCTTGGAGAATTCTTTGAAAAAAAATTGCAACGTAGGAAGAGAGGATTGGGACTTAAGAGTTCCTGTAGTGTTATGGGCTTACATGAATACAAGTAAAACATTGACAGGGAAAACACCTTTCAGGTTGGTCTGTTGGCAAGAAGCAATTATGCAAATGGCGTTTATTCTACCTAAACTACGCATTGTAGTGATCATCAAGCTATCAGACTCTAGTGCAATAGAGGAGATATTGGAAGAGTTAGTACAGCTTGAGGAATATCAGTTTGTTGTAGGTTTCCATCAACATGTTTAGAAGGAAAAAGAGGAGGCTTGGCATGATAGACACATTATGAAGAAAAATTTTCAAGTGGGAGACTTAGTATTACTTTATGATAGTAAATTCCTGCTACATCTAGGGAATTTTAGAATGCACTCGTGTTACAGGAAAATCCCCCTACGAACAAGTGGATTCCCTCTTGGGCTCTAGACTCCTAAGACCAAGACAGAAAGGTGTTAACGTTGGTCACTGACATCCTTTTAAATCTAGCTAAACTAATGTATAGAGAAGAGGAATAAAGGTGTACCTTTTAAATGAAGTTCTTCCTCACACAGTCCGAGTTGATCTTTGATCCCCAAGATCCTCGACAAGTCCTACAACAAAACAAAGAAAGAACAAGCTTCCTATTCTACTAAGATTAGCTTGAAACCAGATCTATCTAATAGAGACAAGTTCATGTAGAATAAACACAACCTTGAAAGAAATAGGCTAAGCACATATGTATATTAATGAGAACAATAGAGAATACTTACAGACCTTTGATGAAGGTGTAACAACCTCTCCCAAATCTCCTTTTCCAACCCTTTTCTCAAGTAATCCAGACACAAACTGATTATGATTCAATGATATCTCCCTTATGAGATCATAACTTTGATGCCTTCAATGTCTCTCCTTCCTTATGAGATCATAAGTTAGGTGCTTCTCAATTTCTCTATCTCCTCTTTCACCATGAGAAGGCCTCCTTATATAGGCTTGGATAGGCCTAGCCACTTAATATATTCTTGGGATAGGTTGAGGATGCTTCTCCTTCAGTTGTGAATCTTCCCTAAGATTGAGCCTTGACCTTAGATCTGAATCCAACCATCTCCAGAGATGAGGGGGATTCTTCCACGATTTTCCTCAACAGTCCAAAATTCGCTCAAAAAGGGCTAGCGCTCCCTCAGAATGGGGTATAGAGAATTGCAACGCTCCCCCAAAAGAGGGTACAGAGCGTTGGCACTCCCTGACAGTGTATAGGGGAGCATTGCCTTCCAAAATTGATTTTTGAGTGGATTTTTCCATGGAAAAAGACTTGTACTCTTTGTCAAATGATTTCTCCTCTTCAAAACCAGTCTTTTGAGGTGTCTTTTATTGTTATTGATAATTTCATCCGAGACACGACATAGGCAAGATGGTAGTATTATATTTGTGACACTTGAGGCCAAAATATGACACTTGCGACATTGGTAATGATGACACTAGGCCATCATTGTAATGAGTGATTTTGATGTGTAACAGATTGCCCCCCAAAGTGCAAAGTTAGAAGATGAGAACTAATGATTGAAGTACTTTGTAGACTTTTTTGAGCAAGGGTATGGACTCAGAGAATCTGGAAGAAGCTGCACACAACCATCAAACAAATATTATGACATGTTTCAAACCCAAGGCAGGCATACCTATGCTTGACTGATAAATCCTTTCAAGGTATGGCCTCCATAAAATACACTGTGGATCCACACTTATATTGACAAAAAGGTATAGCCACTAAAGGTACAATGTGGATCTATACTCCTATGACATGAACTGCTTGTAGCCACGAAGAATACATAGTGGATCTATGAGATTACAAGACATAGCCATGACCAATACAAAGTGCATCTATGTGACAGTATGTGTGTCAATGTTCAAAAGAAAATCCATTGAAGCCTGGGCAAAGTACATATAAGAGTGATGACTCAACCTAGTGTCTTCTTACCGATCTTGATGTAGTACGAATTTAACCATGTGAATAGTTGTACTGATGTCGAAAATGGAAGAAACCACTTGATTACTGGTCAATGAGGTAAATCATTAATGTGCGAAAGGGAAATCACCATTGATGTCAATGATTCCCAATGCACTCTAGTACATTCCAACGAAAGTGAATGGATGAGATGAAGTTGAACATCCGTGGAATCATCCGATCAGGGGTCAATGATGTAAACCCACTATCGGAAGTGAGGAGGCCTTCCATTGAGGCATGCAGGTCCCAAGGCACTAACTGGTTTCTAATTCTAGTTCCTGGATAATGTGTTGAAGTTGACTGGAACAAACTCGTCGAAGGAGGGACTTGATGTATCCCCCATCAATGACATGAAATTGACACATATATGTAATTAGTGGATCAAAATAACATGGACTGACACAGTTATTGAAACATGAAATTTGTGATGGTTGACTCTCGAGGCAGATACTTCCCTTAAAAACTGAGGCACAATAGCAGAAACATGACATGGACCAAAATACAATGATGCAATGGATATGGTGACTTTCGTCAAGTGACCCAAAGGAGTAAGAAAACTCAGAGGATTGGTTCATTGTAGAGGTTTAGTGGATTAAAATGTGTGCAAAGACAAAGTGTCATGTTCAAGGGCGACTGTAAGAGTTACTTGTAATGTTTTCAAAAAAATGTTTGGCTTGCTTCTTTCATTTTTTCCCCCCATCCAGATAGACGAGTACCTACTTTTTATTTAACGAGCTCGAGGATGGTAACACATGCTCGATATAACTCACCTTTGGTAAGTCTCTCTTCCCTTGTTTAACAAACTAGAAGAAGTAAGGGTTCGTTTCCATATGGGACCTTCAATGTATGATTGTTTAATGAGTCTAGAGAAGGTAAAACTTCGTGATTTTTCATGTTTAGAGAGTCTGAAAATGACTTAAAGACAACTCCAATTTTGTGCTTTTTCATAATGTTAGGCTCACGAGGACGAAAAAGAGATCAATTATCACTCGAAAGACACCCTTTCAAACCTTTTAACGAGTGGGAAAGGAATCAACACCACTTGAAAATATTTTCATGTTTTGTGAGTGCAAAAATAGCTTAAAGATGACTCCAGGGGGTTCCTTTTTCGTGTATCCATGCAAGTCCGAAAAAGAGATAAAAGTTTACTCGGTGTGTTCTTATGTTTTTCCGAGCATGAGAATGAACTAAGACTATGCCCGTTAATGTGATAAGATGAAAATCGAGCAAAACTACTCTAAAACCTATCAATAATGTCAAAATTGCATGCCAACGTATTAATAAGGCCTCCAAAATGTTTCTCAAAAACCCAAAATAACTATGCTTTGGAAAAAATGAAATTTTATAAATAGTAATATGGGGTAAAAATATATTTTGCCATTTCATTTGTGAAAATATTTGTAGCAGTGGAGAAATTGAGCTTTGGTGGGTGAATCTTTCTTTGGAGGGTGAATCAAGTTGGAAGATGTGTACTTCCTGACCAACCTCTCAAAGAGAGGGGCCCCCATTATTTTATCTGAAAAGAGGGCACTTCTTGTGCCTATAGATGAGTACTTAGAAAACCATTGTGTCCCGGGATTGAGATTAACGGGAGGTAGAATCGAAATCAAAGACAACAAGGATATATCTCTTCTATCCATTCTATTTTCCATTACGAGTATAGCGGGAAGTACCAAATCACACTTAGTTTCAATATCATAGGTGGCCTATGGTTTACAATGTCTAGAGCCAATAATTTTTAACTGGAGTGCAGGGTTCCTTCAAAATGTGAAGGAGAATATTACAAGATGTAGAGCAGGGCAATAGAAGCATTTTGGATATGGTTCATTCTTGGTTTCATTCTTCTTAGAATGTGTTTCTTAGATGAAAACTCATATTGCATTAGAAGTATAGCCAATGGGAGAACCACGTATGGAGCATTGGACTAGCCTGTCTCTGAGACTAGGATCAGAGTCAGAGTTCAAGTTCACCAGGGATTTCTTCACTTGGATGAGACACCACTTGATCGTGATAGAAGATTTCTCATATTCCAGAGTGGATCTTCGGGGGAGCATGGACTTGGTTCTTCCAGAAGGGAAGGATTGGGATGCATCAGGTGAGAAACCAAAACCATCTTGTCAAGTGTTTTTTTATTTTAAAAATATATTGTTTTTTTGGGGTACATAGAAGATTTTTTAATGGATGTATCATTTCATCATGCAGACAGGAGAGAAACACGTCCGGAAGAGATACCATCATTTGGGTGCCACAGGGATGCTCAGATAGCAGTAGATCACGAGGTAGTAGCAGGGGGTATCCGAGAGGTGGAGACAAACCTCTTTGGTATCACGATGGGTATCCCTCCTCTTAAGAGGGAGGACATACCCTTTCACTTGCAGAGACATGCAGTGGGATTCTCTGAAAGTATTAACTCTTTACTGAGACGAGTAGCTTGTGCAGTGGTGTGCTACTTAGAGCACAATGTGATGTGAGAGGACTAGTACCTATATGATATTTTTGTATAGTATTTATGACGATGTTATGAGCATGAGGACCCAACACTTTTCCCTTCTAAGTACTTTTTTGATGTAATCAAACTTTTTTGTCATGCCGTATATATATACATATTCGAGTTTTTATGGTGCCTAAATGATGTTTGAAAATAATGATGTCTTTTTGTGATGCATTTAATTTACATGTGATATATGATTTATTTCCTTTATGAAACCTCATCTATGTGCGAGATACTGATCCACGATGTAATTGGCTAACGAATTCAAAATTGAATTAATTTCTCTTGGTATGTGTCTGTATTTGATAAAATCAAACATTCTTTCAAGAAGGCAAACTCGTATATGGAGACGTAGTAGGATAAGATTGTGAATAGCGTAGATTCCCAATTTCTGTTACAGGAAAATCCCCCTGCGGACAAGTGGATTCCCTCTTGGGATTTAGACTCCTAAGACCAAGATAGAAAGGTGCTAACGTTGGTCACTGACATCCTTTTAAATCTAGCTAAACTAATGTATAGATAAGAGGAAGAAAGGTGTACCTCTTTAACAAAGTTCATCCTCACACAGTCCGAGTTGAGCTTTGATCCCCAAGATCCTCGATAAGTTGTTATAGGATAAATCGGTATATGTGGACATTAACAGATCTCCCTAGATCCACCTAGATCTAGAAAAAAACAAGACAGGACATGACGCCTTCCCTAAGTTACAATCATTGAATTTGTCATCGAAGAAGGAATAAGTGACATACCTTTAGATATCGCTTTCTTATGTCTTTGTTGTCCCTGCTTCACTTCAGTAGTCTTGTGATATCATATCTACAATGACACAAATCGAACAAGGTGAAAGAAACAATAATACATTCAATTAAGACCTAAGGATGTGATCAAGGAGTCATGTAATAAAATAAGAGAAATTTTATGGGAAAGGAACATGCCACTGTATTTATATTAAATGAAAGTAGAAGATACAACCAGATTGCCTTGATGTTGCAAGCTTTCTTTCGGTGGTCCTTTGTTCCTGTTATCACACAGTTTGTAGCTAGGGTAAAAGGCTATAAGATAGAGGGACAAACTGGTGTAACAGGAACATATCCCACCCAATGTCACCACGAAGGGAAGGTTCTTTCTATTTAGGGAGGCTAGGCCTAGGGGATACGTCCCTAGTGACTTGGGGTTTTGAAAGGGCAAAGGATAGTAGGACAAGGAAAAGTTCCCCCTTTCACAGATCACCACCAATTAGATGGTCCCAGCTAAACAACCAATAATAAGGTATAACCAAAGAAAATAAAATCACATGCTTGAGACAATACAACAAGGAAACAGATACATGCAATCTTTGATTAGTACTTCATATATATTAAAGATTACCCAGTATTCAATATGAGAATTTTAAAAGTAAATGTTGACGAAGTCAATATTTACAAAATAGCAATAGCAGTAATGTCACTTCAACAATAAATACTAGAATGATATAGCATTCAATATAACAAATCACTTCTTAACTCAGTTAATGCCTTCAACAACCATTCAACTGCTTCATAAAGTAAAACGTTGTTGCATTGAGATGAAATAACCAAGAGTGACGTCAACAAATTAGGGTTAGTAGGTTAGCGTTAGTGTAGTTAGGGTTTCAAATTCAATTTTTGAGAGTGTTTGGATCAAATTCTTACTTCAACGCTGGAGGTCTTGGGATTAGTGCCTTAGGGTAGAATGGAGTCAATAAGTGAAGGATGTACAGGTTGAAGGAGATGAGGTTTCAAAGGACTAGAGGGAAACGTTTCAAGGTGTTGCTAAAGAAGGGCCTCAAAGACAAAAACCTAGGGGTGAGAGGCTCACTTCGGTGTTGCAAAAGCAAGGCCTCATTCTCTCTCCTCCTTCCCAGCAAATGGCTAGCTCAGATGAAGCACAAAATCAAGACAAAAAGGCTTAATGAGGGAGAGTGTTGCTACAACAAGGATATTTCATCAAACCCTAAAGGGAAAATGGCCATAAGTGTAGATACCCTAGGCCCGAGATGTCTTCCTCCTCTTGGATTCTAAAAGGTAAGGCTAGCACAGGGGAAAGAGAAACAAGGAGTGTAGCTACGGCTAGGTTCTCTTCCTCTCTTTCAATGACTAAAGGTTTCTCTATCAGGGGACATGAGACAAGGACCTACTTGTGTGCTTGTCACCTAGGGTTTTATTCCAACAAATTTATAAGCAATATCCAAGAAATTTAAACGACAACAATTCAATAAGAAGTTTTGCAGAAGAAACACTTACAATTCATGAAGCAATAACCATGCAAACCCTAGTTGTAACACCTTCCTTCAAGAGAAACACCATAAATGCCAAAAAATCTCTTCCTTAAACAAGTGTGCATCACTTAGTTCAGCCAAAAACCCTAATAGGGTGCTAAAAATTAGACCTCACTATGAGTGAGTGAAAATTGATATCAAAATGAGAGTCAAAACCCTCAATATATAGTGTATCAATGACCTAATTTTACTTTTTAGGTCATAAAAAGGTCGACAAGGCCATAATGTCAAAATCATATTGTTTTTACACTAAATTCTACGTAAAAACCCTAATCAAGAAAAAGGTGAGACGTCAAGACCCTCTGAGGGAGACGTTATCCCTTTCTAGGTCTAGTGTAGCATCCATAAGCCAAATGTTAGCCCTCCTTGGGCTCTTCCAAAATCCCACACATGCCAATCACCATGGCCATCTGCCATATTCTCATGATGACATCACAAGCCTCCCGGTGACGTCCTAGGTCATCTTGAGCCAACGTTCCACTGCAAGTGGGTCAATCCCCCTAGGTCAAGCTCAGCCAAAGTGCCCCTAATGGAATGTCCTCTTCTTCTCTGGTGCAAAGGCCCTGATCCATATCCATCCTATATCTTCCCCCTGAAGGGGTCTCAACATCCAATTGGTGGGCTCTTCAGCCCCATGGAGGTCTGAACTGGTCATCTCCCCATGTGTACCGGTCCAAATGGTACCTGTCTGTCGAGAATGGTCTTGCACATCAAAAGCTATGCCCTCCATGGGCTCATCAGTCACAGAGATCATAGAAATTTCAATCACATATCATCATCAATATTATTAAACATATGCATAAAACCCCTAATACATTAGTCAATAGCTCAAAGATGTTACAAAAACCTACAATACAATATTGTAGAAAAAGACAAGATGTCCTATTGGGCTAGTGTCCACAAGAAAAGGAAAGTTTCCAGGAATATTTCATCCAAACCATGTAAGTGAGGTGATGTGGCTAGGGGATGTCCAAACATGTGGGTGCAGTGAGGGCCAAGGATGCATAAATGTTACCTGTGGGTGCCTTTGTAGAAAGCGAGTTGTACCTGTCATGGATGCATTTTTTCCAAGCCCATTCTTGCCTTTATTCTTTTTCTTGCTTTATTATTTTATTTTCTTTTTCTTCTTATTTTTATTTTTATTCAAGAACTAACCAGGGGACACTGCCTTGGCATGGTGACCAGAGCTGACAGCGTTAACCATAAGTACTTTCACAGGGATGCGAAGGTTGTCTCATGATGAGACCCCCTTTCCCTTGGCCATGCAACCAAAGGTCACTTCCCTGGTGTGGTAACCAGATGGTGGCAATGTCATACTATTAGGTACCCATGGACTTAATAGGTTGGCTCGTGATGAGACCCCCTATCCTCTGACTAGGTCTTGTTTTGTTATTTTTCGAGTCCCTCTTGTTTCTTGCTGAGAGGATTTTTAATGCCTTCTCGGGGATCCCTGGGAAAAACATCTCAAGGTTTTATTTCTACATTTTTTTCTTTTACCAGCTGCTTTTACCTTCTGGGCCTTTAGCCCCTTCTTCCTATGTGATAAGGTGCAATCCTACAAATAGGTCAACCCAATGCCTAGACAAGTGAAATGGTATAAATGAGTGGGAGATAAGATGAAACAATGGTGTTATGATGGGAATGGATGATGTCTTTTCAAAATCACCCTAGTGGAAACCAAGAACTATGGGCACAGGCTTGCTAGGGCACCCAGTCAATTTCCCCAAGCATGGTCAAGTGGGATAATGTAAGATCCAAGTAGTTGTTAGATATAAAAGGAATCAAATGCATATATTTAAAGGTTTCAATGATCAAAGGTGACACATACCATGATACCTGGAACAATTACCTCATGGAGCAAGAACCTCTTCTAATACAGGACTAAGTTGATGGTGATGGATGTTGTTGTTGCTGACAAGACAAAATTGATGGAAGAAGAAATGGATGGGCACTCCAGGTCCATGCTCAGGTCAATACTACTCTCGGTACTCCATGTCTGGGACCTGTGGGCCTCGATACATGATCTCCTAGTTATCCCTAAAAAGTGGGGATAACATCTGGCTCCAACTCAGGGACATGTGCTTACCGTAGAGCGCATGAGAACCGCAGCATCTTTGTCATAACCTGCAGACCTTCTCAATCTTGATAGAAGTATCAGTAACAAAATTGGGGCAGTAATTCCATCCTAGAATACATATATATGTATATATACTAAAGTAAAACAATCAACATGCAAATGTAAAGCAAAGTGCCTACCTTTACCTACTTGTTGGTTGGATATTCGATGTATTCAAATGACTAGTGTAGCCAATCTAACAATGTCCCACAATACCTTCCTTTGTGCTTCATCATAAACCAAAATAATGATAAATCAAGAATAAAAATGTCATGAGTTAGAATATATATCATATCATTGGAAATCTCAAAGTCTAACTCATGGAGGCGGGTGGGAGGGATAAAATCCTGCCAAGTCCATCTCTAAGGAAAGTACTCAATCCACTTCAGGAAAGGGTCAAGAAAATTTCAAGGTTAAGAACACTGACTCAAAAGGTTGACACATTGTCTACCTAAGACATTCTCATATTATGAAGTCTGGGAAGGGATCGACGAGGATATATTAGACGACTAGAAAATTCTCAAGGGATAGTTGAAAAACTGAGAAGATACACTTAAGCTTGNCAATAGCTCAAAGATGTTACAAAAACCTACAATACAATATTGTAGAAAAAGACAAGATGTCCTATTGGGCTAGTGTCCACAAGAAAAGGAAAGTTTCCAGGAATATTTCATCCAAGCCATGTAAGTGAGGTGATGTGGCTAGGGGATGTCCAAACATGTGGGTGCAGTGAGGGCCAAGGATGCATAAATGTTACCTATGGGTGCCTTTGTAGAAAGTGAGTTGTACCTGTCATGGATGCATTTTTTCCAAGCCCATTCTTGCCCTTATTCTTTTTCTTGCTTTATTATTTTATTTTCTTTTTCTTCTTATTTTTATTTTTATTCAAGAACTAACCAGGGGACACTGCCTTGGCATGGTGACCAGAGCTGACAGCGTTACCCATAAGTACTTTCACAAGGATGAGAAGGTTGTCTCATGATGAGACCCCCTTTCCCTTGGCCATGCAACCAAAGGTCACTTCCCTGGTGTGGTAACCAGATGGTGGAAATGTCATACTGTTAGGTACCCATGGACTTAATAGGTTGGCTCGTGATGAGACCCCCTATCCTCTGACTAGGTCTTGTTTTGTTATTTTTTGGGTCCCTCTTGTTTCTTGCTGAGAGGATTTTTAATGCCTTCTCGGGGATCCCTGGGCAAAGCATCTCAAGGTTTTATTTCTACATTTTTTTCTTTTACCAGCTTCTTTTACCTTCTGGGCCTTTAGCCCCTTCTTCCTATGTGATAAGGTGCAATCCTACAAATAGGTCAACCCAATGCCTAGACAAGGGAAATGGGATAAATGAGTGGGAGATAAGATGAAACAATGGTGTTATGATGGGAATGGATGATGTCTTTTCAAAATCCCCCTAGTGGAAACCAAGAACTATGGGCACAGGCTTGCTAGGGAACCCAGTCAATTTCCCCAAGCATGGTCAAGTGGGATAATGTAAGATCCAAGTAGTTGTTAGATATAAAAGGAATCAAATGCATATATTTAAAGGTTTCAATGATCAAAGGTGACACATACCATGATACCTGGAACAATTACCTCATGGAGCAAGAACCTCTTCTAATACAGGACTAAGTTGATGGTGATGGATGTTGTTGTTGCTGACAAGACAAAATTGATGGAAGAAGAAATGGATGGGCACTCCAGGTCCATGCTCAGGTCAATACTACTCTCGGTACTCCATGTCTGGGACCTGTGGGCCTCGATACATGATCTCCTAGTTATCCCTAAAAAGTGGGGATAACATCTGGCTCCAACTCAGGGACATGTGCTTACCGTAGAGCGCATGAGAACCGCAGCATCTTTGTCATAACCTGCAGACCTTCTCAATCTTGATAGAAGTATCAGTAACAAAATTGGGGCAGTAATTCCATCCTAGAATACATATATATGTATATATACTAAAGTAAAACAATCAACATGCAAATGTAAAGCAAAGTGCCTACCTTTACCTACTTGTTGGTTGGATATTCGATGTATTCAAATGACTAGTGTAGCCAATCTAACAATGTCCCACAATACCTTCCTTTGTGCTTCATCATAAACCAAAATAATGATAAATCAAGAATAAAAATGTCATGAGTTAGAATATATATCATATCATTGGAAATCTCAAAGTCTAACTCATGGAGGCGGGTGGGAGGGATAAAATCCTGCCAAGTCCATCTCTAAGGAAAGTACTCAATCCACTTCAGGAAAGGGTCAAGAAAATTTCAAGGTTAAGAACACTGACTCAAAAGGTTGACACATTGTCTACCTAAGACATTCTCATATTATGAAGTCTGGGAAGGGATCGACGAGGATATATTAGACGACTAGAAAATTCTCAAGGGATAGTTGAAAAACTGAGAAGATACACTTAAGCTTGTAATATTTAACCAACCCTTGGACTCTAGGGTTTGTATAAGAGGAAAATCTATATAAAAGATATACTTCCCAACTACACCTTCAATGGAAAAGCAAGGTAAAGTAATAACAGGTGGCTGGAGTGAGAAGTCATGAGAATCCTTCTTTAAGCAAACAATGTTCTTACTTGTATCAAAATCTGAGCACAGTGGTGGTTGGCAATCATATTCATGGAGAGAATCCAAGTGCTCAGAATGGTACTCATAAAATATCTCAAGGTAAGACTAAAAATTATCACGAGAACAATGCACTAGGTCATCCTTGGTTTTTTGAAAAGTACGGGTAGAAATCTCATCTCCTTGTTGCCACTGGTCAAAAGTAATTTGTTGTGATAATTGCAAGGGAAACACTTGGAAATGACTCTTAGTGTCATATATGGGATCCAAGTCATAACCAACTATATCCCACCTATGTCTCCCAACATGTATGAACTCATCAATGTTATCAACAATGTCACTATCTGTGTCATAACATGCAAGGTTTGAAACATTTGAAAATTCATTCTCCTCCTCCTCATTTCCTTCATCATAAAGTAAAGCATCATCAAAAACAAGGGGAGGAGGGCAACTTATTGTTTCTTCTTGTCCAGGGGCTTTGAGGATTTTGGCATTTTCAACATGTGTTATTATTTCATCCTCATGGATCGCTTCTTTGTCTTCGATTATATAGCAAGGAATATCCATTTTGTTCAAAGATTTCATTTCTCCTTCATTTTTTGAATCAAGGAATAAGGTGTCATCGGAATCCTGAAGTGGAAAGAAACTAACCTCATCTTCACTTTGCTATGCAGGAGAAACAAGTTCTTGGATGACCTCATCAGAGTGAGGAGCAGGGGTTGGTACTTCATCATCTTTCTTAGGTTTTTTCTCCTTAATCATGTCCTCATTATGCTGGTCAAAAATGTGTTCCCTTCTCTCTTGTGGATCTTCAACAAAGGTTTCAAGGGAAACTAGTTTTATCAAGTTGAGAGTGTCCATGGTATGGTCATTGGTTCTAGACAAAGAGAGATTCTTTTCGATTCAAATGGCCATGTTGTGAGATTTTTCAAGTGTTTTTGGATTCTTTTTATTTAGGAGGAAGCTCAAATGCCCCTAAAGTCCATTACTATAGAGATAAACAAGGTACTTGTCTTTAGGATGATGGATTTCAGGAATATGGTAAAGCAACCTCTGGAACCTAGCCCCGAAAACTCTAATAGTCTCATCCTCAGTTTGTTTTATGCATTCAAGACCTTTCAACAATGATTGTATATCTTCCAATTTCATAACCCACCTTGCAAGGAAGATTTCTTCAAAATGGTCCATATATGTGATGCTGGCAGTTGGAAGATTATCATACCATCTTCTAGCCTCTCCATGCCGAGAGACAGAGAATAGTTTCATCACCAAATCTTTAGCCTCATCACTGACAGGGCGGTGTTGAAAGAAAGCCCAAAATTTTCTCATGTGATAATCGAGATTTTCTCCATCGATGCCAGTGAATCTAGGGAGCCAATTTCTATAAAACGGGGGAATTCATCTAGGATATCTTGGGATCTTACTCATGTCCAAAGGTTTGTAGTTCCTTGGATTCCATTGTGAAGTCATAGTTGGATTCGTCATCAGTGGAGTCACCAGATAGTTTTCTTGAAAATATCAAAGAAATAGGGAAAAAAACCTAGTGGAGTCACCAGGTAAGATTGTAAGATAAGGCTCTGAGGAAAGGCTTACCAAAAAGATTTGTCGTCTAAGGAGAATTGACTCAGTGTTCATCGGAAAAGGTGCCAAAATGTTATTGCACATTTTGTAGCTAGGATAAAAGGCTGTAAGGTAGAGGGCCAAACCAGCGTAACAGGAACCTATCCCACCTAATGTCACCACGATGGGAAGGTTATTTCTCTTTAGGGAGGCTAGGCCTAGAGGAGACGTCCCCGGTGACCTAGGGTTTTGAAAGAGAAAAGGATAGTAGGACAAGGACAAGTTCCCCCTTTCACAGATCATCGCCAATCAAATAGTCTGAGCTAAACAGCCAATAATAAGGTATAACCAAAGAAAAGAAAAGCACATGCTTGAGACAATACAATAAGGAAACTGATACGTGCAATCTTTGATTAGTACTTCATATATATTAAAGACTACCTAGTATTCAATATGAGAAGTTTAAAAGTAAATGTTGATGAAGTCAATGTTTACAAAATAGCAATAGCAGTAATGCCATTTCACCAATAAATACTGGAATGATACATCATTCAATATAACAAATCACTTATTAACTCAATTAATGCCTTCAACAACCATTCAACTGCTTCATAATGTAAAACATTGTTGCATTGAGATGAAACAACCAAGAGTGACGTCAACAACTTAGGGTTTCAAATTCAAATTTTGAGAGTGTTTGGATCAAAGTATTACTTCAAAGCTAGAGGTCTTGGGATCAGTGCCTTAGGATAGAATGGAGTCAATAAGTGAAGGACGTACAGGTTGAAGGAGATGAGGTTTCAAAGGACTAGAGGGAAAAGTTTCAAGGTGCTGCTAAAGCAAGGCCTCAAAGACAAAACCCTAGGGGAGAGAAGCTCACTCCAGTGTTTCCAAAGCAAGGCCTCATGCTCTCTCATCCTTCCCGGAAAATGACTAGCTCAGATGAAGAACAAAATCAAGAAAAGAAGGATTAATGAGGGAGAGTGCTGCTACAGCAAGGCTCTTTCATCAAACCCTAATGGAAAAACAACCCTGAGTGTAGATAACCTAGGCTTAGGACATATTCCTCCTCTTGGATTATAAAAGGTACAGATAGCAGAAGGGTAAGAGAAACAAGGAGTGGAGCTACGACTAGGCTCTCTTCCTCTCTTTCAATGGTTGAAGGTTTCTCTATCAGGGGACATGAGACAAGGACCTACTTGTGTGCTTGTCACCTAGGGTTTTATTTCAGCAAATTTATAAGCAATATGCAAGAAATTTAAACTATAACCATTCAATAAGAAGTTTTGTAGAAGAAACACTTACAATTCATGAAGAAATAACCATGCAAACCCTAGTTGTATCACCTTCCTTCAAGTGAAACACCATAAATGCCAAAAAAATCTCTTCCTTCAACAAGTATGCATCACTTAGTTCAGCCAAAAACCCTAATAGGGCGCTAAAAATAAGACCTCACTATGAGTGAGTGAAAATTGATATCAAAATGCGAGTCAAAACCCTCAATATATAGTGTATCAATGACCTAATTTTACTTTTTAAGTCATAAAAAGGCCGACAAAGCCATAATGTCAAAATCATACTATTTTTACATTAAATGCTAAGTAAAAACCCTAATCAAGCAAAAGGTGATACGTCAAGCCCCTATGAGGTAGACGTTAGCCCTTTCTAGGTCTAGTGCAGCATCCAAAAGCCAAACGTTAGCCCTCCTTGGGCTCTTCCAAACTGCCACATATGCCAACTGTCCTGTCCATTTTCCATATGCTCATGATGACATCATAAGCCTCCTAGTGACGTCCTGGGTCATCTGGAGCCAACATTCCACTGCAAGTGGGTCAATCCCCCTAGGTCTAGCTCAGACAAAGTGCCCCTGATGGAACGTCCTCTTCTTCTTCGGTGCAAAGGCCTTGATCCATATCCATCATGTATTTTCCCCCTGGAGGGGTCTAAACATCCAACTGGTGGGCTCTTCAACCCCATGGAGGTCCGAACTTGTCATCTCCCCATGTGTACCAGTCCAAATGGTACCTGTCCATCAGGCATGGTCCTGCACATCAAAAGCTACACCCTCCATGGGCTCATCAGTCACAGAGATCATAGAAATGTCAATCACATCTCATCATCAATATTGTTAAACATATGCATAAAGCCCCTAATACATCATTCAATAGCTCAAAGACGTTACAAAAACATGTAATACAAGATTGGAGAAAAATACAAGACGTCCTATTGGGCTAGTGTCCATAAGAAAAGTAAAGTTTCTGGGAAGATTTCATCCAAGCCATGTAAGTGAGGTGATGTGGCTAGGGGATTTCCAAACATGTGGTTGCAGTGAGGGCCAAGGATGCATAAATGTTACATGTGGGTGCCTTTGTAGAAGGTGAGTTGTACCTGTCATGGATGCATTTTTTCCAAGCCCATTCTTGACTTTATTCTTTTTCTTGCTTTATTATTTTATTTGCTTTTTCTTCTTATTTCTATTTTTATTCAAGAACTAATCAGGGGACACTTCCTTGGCATGGTGACCAGAGCTGACAATGTTACCCACAAGTACTTTCACAGAGATGAGAAGGTTGGCTCGTGATGAGATCCCCTTTCCCTTAGCCATGCAACCAAAGGTCACTGCCCTGGCATGGTAACTAGATGGTGGCAATTTCATATTGTTAGGTACCAATGGACCTACTAGGTTGGCTCATGATCACACCCCCTATCCTTTGACTAGGTCTTCTTTTGTTATTTTTTGGGTCCCTCTTGTTTCTTGCTGAGAAGCTTTTTACTGCCTTCTCCGGGATCCCTGGGTGAAGCATCTCGAGGTTTTATTTCTAGGATTTTGTCTTTTACCAGTTTCTTTTACCTTCTGGGCCTTTATCCCCTTCTTCCCACGAGATAAGGTCGAATCCTACAAATAGGTAAACCCAATGGATGGAAAAGGGAAATTGGATAAATGAGTGGGAGATAAGATGAAACAGTGGTGCTATGATGGGAGCGGACGATGGATTTTCAAAATCCCCTCAGTGGAAAACCAAGACCTATGGGAAAAGGCTTGCTAGGTCACCCAGTCAATTTCCCCAAGCATGGTCAAGTGGGCTAATGTAAGAGCCAAGCAATTGTTAGAAATAAAAGGAAATAGATGCATATATTTAAAGGTTTGAATGATCAAAAGTGACACATGCCATGATACCTGGACCAATTACCTCATGGAGCAAGAACCTCTTCTGATACAAGACCAAGCCGATGGTGATGGATGTTGTTGTTGCTGACAAGACAAAGTTGTTGGAAGAACAAATGGATGGGCCCTCCAGGGCCATGCTCAGGTCAATCCTACTCTCGGTACTCCATGTCTAGGACCTATGGGCCTCGAGACATGATCTCCTAGTTATCCCTAAAAAGAGGGGATAACAGTTCCAACACACACAGTTTCTCCAAACTTGCATGAAGAAGATCCAGTATGGCTTGATGGACAAATGGAGGTCTCAAGCATCAATTCAAATAGGATTCCTCACACAATTTTGGACCTATTCTTTCATCAATTCTCTATTCAATCTTTCTTAACCTCTTTCTTGAGAAACCTTTCATTATATAGGAGGAGAGATGGATAAAGGGATGAAGATGATCCCACTAAATCTGAGAAGTCAGTAGGATGCCAACCATGCGAATGCCAACTCATTTTCTAGAAGATCCTCTTATAGAACCTTTGTAACCTCTTCTTCCTTTTAAGCTTTGAAGAAGGTTCGCACCCTACTTATAGAGAAACTGCGAACACCTCGCAATCCAAGTATAGAGTAGCCTACTAGAATCAGGGTTTTTGCACCCTACAATATGTGCAGCCTACGAACTCATCTTAAAAATATGTTTTGTAGAAGAAGACAACAATCACTTTTCTCAAGAAAAAGGTCCTTATGAGAGCCTAAACACATAACTGTAGAGACATCACCAGAGTGACCAAAATAATTTGTAACAGAATACCCCCCAAAGTATGAGGCTGGAACTCTTGACAGTCGAAATACTTTGTAAAATACGTGTGTGTGTGTGTCAAAAACAAGGATCGCACCTAATCAGAAACCTACAAACAATCAAGCATCTGTAGAATATAATACCAGTTCTGAGGTAGGCATTCCCATGCTCAGACCACAAATGAATGAAATCACAAATGTAGGCCATGGCCACCAGTCATACACTGTCGATCCATGTCATCAAAATGCTACATAGCCATGAGGAATACATTGTGGATCTATGCGTTAGAAGACTCAGATTAGGACATAGCCACGTGACATACAAAGTGGATCTATGTGTCAATACAAATCATAAATAGTCTAGTGCAACCTGGACCAAAAAGATGAGACCCAGGGTCTTCAATCTCGTCATCTAAAAGTATGAATGTAGCCATGTGATTACATGTGTTGAAGTTGAACATGGTAGAAACCACTTGATTACCGGTCATTGATGAAAACTGTTAATGAGTGCGAGGGAAATCACCATTTATGTCAATGACTCCCAATGTACCTAAGTACAATCCGAATGAATGTGAATAAATGAGTTGAAGTAGAACACTCGGTGGAATCTCTCAATTAGGGACCAATGATGTGAATCCATTGTCGAAAGTGAAGAGACCTGCCATTAAGGCATGCAGGTTCTAAGGTACTAAGTTATTTCTAAGTCTTATTCCCATAAAATGAGTCGGAGTCGAATAAAAAGAATCTTCATAGGAGGGCCTTGATGTATCCCCCATCAATGAAACGAAATAAGTAATAGATTTCAGGGTAAGTCAAAGTATGAATATGATTTGAAATGGACACAGGGAAGGCCGACATGGTAATAATTGACAACTACAGATGGCTGACTCAATGGAGGGCTTGTTTGGACTTCTCTTGAACATATGAACAACATGACAATGGTCTTGGAAGCATTGAATCAAAGACGACCCAAGATATGACCTTGTAGCAACTCAGACGAGAGACAAATGGATTTCCCAACCCAAATTCAAATGACGAACAAGGGGTGTCATGTTCAAGAGCGACGCTTACTGCCACTAATACAAATACCAAAACACATCCCTTTCCCAAAATTTCCCCTATTGGACACACCTACCACACTTAGAGGGGGGGTGAATGAGTGTGGGGCTCTTTTTCCCAAAACTTCCCTCTTGCAAAAAAACTCATCAATTAGCATTCAACATTTATTCATTACCCATTGTTTTCATTTATAACCAGTTAGATGTGATCACATATCAGCAACATATATCATAAATATATCATCAACAAGTCATCACCACAATGAACACAAAGAACACAAAATGTATGTACAATTTTCTTTTTATTACGGACTACAATCCTTGGGGTTTATCAACAACAATTGAATAGATTACAACTCTACAAGAGCACCAGCTCTATATGCAATACTCAAATTTCATTCTCATCACCAACTGTTATGAGGCAACAACCCTCAACAGATATCAATCTGTACCATAAACAAGAGCATCAACCATGCACCAACCTGTGCCAAACAACCTGTAATCAACATGTACATTAAACACGTGAATCCAACCATGTACCAAGTATATACCAATAATGTTTCAACTACTCATCAACAATGACTCATCAATATGTACCAACATCATCAACTATACACCTCATGTATGTGTCAACTCATCAACGACTTGTCTCAACCATGACTAGTTTTGGATTAGTCAACAACCCTAACTTGAAATAATCATAACTTTGTACCTGTACTAAATAAAGATCTAAAACTGATACACAATGTTCTTCAGTTTGTTTTATGTAATTCCTCCAAGTGGCACTACTTGGAACCTCTCAGAAAAGGAGTTATAGCAAAAATGGCATACCTTGTTGAATTCAGGCTTATTCTAGAGAGCGACCTTGTAGAGCGTTCCCCACACAAAATATTTGATGAATAGATATGAAACTATTACAAATCATACTAAAGACTATAATATAACCAAAACAATTGGTCTCACTGAATTTGGATATGTTATGAAGAAGTTATGACGTTTTTACCCAAAACACCTGATTTTGACTAGTTTTAGGACTAGCCACAAACCCTATTTTCCACGGAGTGTAACTCCCAAAATACAACGACCCACAAGAGTAATTTTTAACCACATATACTTGGTTATGTTTTCTCACTTTCATATCAATT
>JZKD02S1594916.1:0-10063 GCA_000966675.3 Picea glauca
TTAACAAACTTGAAATTCAGACATAGCCACGAGACATACAAAGTGGATCTATGTGTCAATACAAATCATAAATACTCCATTGCAA
Source organism: Picea glauca (assembly GCA_000966675.3). Classification (NCBI taxonomy): domain Eukaryota; kingdom Viridiplantae; phylum Streptophyta; class Pinopsida; order Pinales; family Pinaceae; genus Picea; species Picea glauca. The sequence goes on from JZKD02S1594916.1 coordinate 86, forward strand.
CCTGGACCAAAATGATGAGATCCAGGGTCTTCAATCCTGTCATCTATAAGTACGGATCTAGCCATGCGATTACAGGTGTTGAAGTCGAACATGGTAGAAACCACTTGATTACCGGTCAATGATGAAAACCGTTAACAAGTGTGAGGGAAATCACCATTAATGTCAATGAATCCCAAGGTACATAAGTACAATCCATCGAATGCGAATAAATGAGTTGAATTCGAACACTCAATAGAATCTCTCGATCAGGGACCAATGATGTGAATCCACTGTCGAAAGTGAAGAAACCTACCATTGAGGCATGTAGGCTCTAAGGTACTAAATGATTTCTAAGTCTTGTTCTTGGATGATGAATTGAATTCGACAAGAAAAGACTCATCACAGGAGGGCCTTGATGTATCCCCCATCAATGACATGAAATAAGTAACAGATTTAGGGTATATCAAAGTATGAAAATGATTCGAAACTGACACGGGGAAGGTCGACATGGTAGGAATTGACAATTGCAAATGGCTGACTCAAAAGAGGGCTTGTTTAGAATTCTCTTGAACATATCAATGACACGAAAATGGTCTTGGAAGAATTGACTCAAAGACAACCCAAGATATGAACTTGCAAAAATTTAGACAAGATACAAATGGATTTCCCAACTCAGATACAAAAGGGGATGTCATGTTCAAGAGCGACTATTACTACCACTAACACAAATATAGAGACACATTTCTTTCCCAAATTTTCCCCCACCATTTCTGGCGAGTACCTCTTTATTTTTACACAAGATTAAGGAGGATAACATATGCTTGTTGATGTAATCTCATCCTTCGGACGAGTCGCTCGGAGTTTGTTTAATGAACCCTAAGAAGGAGTGGTTCGGTCCCATATGGGTCTTTCAATGTTTGTTTAACGAGTCCAAAGATAGAAAACTCGGGGTTTTTTCATATTTATAGAGTCTGAAAAACACTTAAAGAGAACTCTCTCAGTTCCTTTTTCGTAAAGTAGTTCGATAAGACCGAAAAAGTGATAAATTATCACCCATCGAACGTTTTTTTCAAATACTTTTATGAGCGTGAAAAGAACAAGGTCGTCCGGCAATATTTTCATTTTTAAGGAGCGTGAAAAGAGCTTAAAGGATACTCCATGAGTTTCACTTTTCATGTTACCATGACGAGTATGAAAAAATGAAAAAAGTATACTCGATTGCGTTCTCATTGATTTTCGAGCACGAGAATGAACAAAGACTGAGCTCGAGGTTTTTCTAAAAAACCTTAAAAAGTACTTGTACATGTGAATAATATAAAAACAAATCACGAAAAATATCCATATTTCATTGTTTAGGATCCCATTTCTTCCATCTACGAGAAAAAAAAATGCTCACGAGACCATTAGACCTTTAGGTTTTGGAGAAAAATGCATAAAATAATACGAAATATTAATAGAAAAAGTAAAAAATGAAATAAATATGGGTAAAATCTCTTTCTACTATTTCATTTGCATTTTGCCCAAAAATTGCCTAGAAACCCTATTTTTACCTCAGACTTCGGTTTTCGATTGCGGGAGGCATGGGTGACCATTCAACAAATGAATTCCATCAAAATGGTAATCTCTTCATCCTCTTTCTTTTCATCGGATTAAATTTCATTTTTATTAGTTTAAAATGGCTTTTTGAGTTAAATTTTAGGCCGGTAGGTGCGGCTGGGGCCACCACAGCTGACCAATATCAGGACTTGTGGAAATCAATGATTTCTACAAGTGCCTTGTCCCTCACCTGCGGAAACCCCGCACTATGTTAAAACTCTGCCTGCAACGGTCAAAAACCAAAAAAGCTTTACATGCGTTTAGCCAATAGAAATTTTCCAAAGCAACAAATGAGGATTCTAGCTTCCCTTAATGTCAAAATGATGGAGTGGAGGGAGAGGGAGAACGAAGATGATGACCATGATGCCTTGAATGACCCGAGAACTGTAAATTCCCTCCGACAATGTGGATTACTGAAATTATTTAAAATCTAGGGCATGAGGGCCCAATTGAGGTTACTGGAGTATCTATTCCACTTGTGGGATGTGGACCAGCAGGTGTTTCATGTGGGTGCCCAAGTACTATCCTTAGATATCGAGGATATATATTTCTTGACAGGGTTATCTCATCGTGAGTCTCATGTGACTTTGACAGGAGGCATAGGTGGTAGTCTACCAATGAGCGAGTATCTCCGTCGATATTGTGATCCTAAGGCTGAGAGACGCAATGGAAAAGTTGTCATCAGGGGTGTTCAGGGTTTACCCCTCTGGACTATTCTTTTTACCATTGTATGTATGGCAGGGAGTTCATCTCCTCACATGGCCCTCCAAAGATATTTTCAATATGCAGTGGAGTGCATGGAACCTAGGGTGTTCAATAGGAGTGACAAAGTCCTTCGTAGCATGAAGACATAGCTAACAAAATGCAAGAAGGGGGACCTGAAACAATTTGGGTATGGATCTATTTTAGTATCTTTATTCCTAGAGAGGGTCCCCCATTTACGTTTACAGGTAGAGTGGGGTATACCGGCCCCAAGAGATCCAAGGATGAAGAGGTGGTGCGACCTCATGGCTCGGCATGTAGCAAGCCCCATCATCAAATACAATGACACATTCTTCGACTGGTTGAGGCCTCAAATCCTGATGGTGGATGATTATGCATATGCCAGGTTTGATTTTAGAAGTGACCCTGACTTGGTTCTACTTGAGGGATTTCAATGGGGAGACTTAGGTAAGAAAAACATTTTTTTGTTTTATAATGTTTTTGTAAATTTTAAAATATAAGATGTTTTTTATGCTTCCAATCCGATGACTAATCAAAATATTCTGACAATGTAGATGTGGGGCCACACTGACCTCTAGGCACATCCCCTATTCAAATATGAGGGAAGTAGCTATGGTAGCAGGATGGGATGTTGATGTGTTAAAGTCCTAACTCGCACATAGGTAGATCAATGTATTCGGATGTAATAAAGGTCAATATTAATAAGGCCTTTTATTAAAATATAATAAGGCGGATGTAAGAAGACCTAATAGAATATTCCACTTCTAGAAGGATATTCCTCTAGATTCTTCTCTTAATAGACATATTTAGTATAAATAAGGGTTGAGGGTATGAGAACCCTAGCTTGGAGATTATTGTAACAGAGCGCTGCTTGACTGGAGGTTGCCCCCTCGAAGAGGCCTGTGAATATTGCTTTCTGAATCAAAGTGTTATTTCTATTGCTATTTCGTATATCATTTATGTGTATTGTGAAGATTATGTTGGATATTTTACTGTTACTCTGCCATTTCTAGCATTTTATTTTTGTTCTGCATATTTTATATATCTGGTATCTTGCAAGTGGTATCAGAGAACTTTCCTTGGTAGAAATTGTGGGTATTTTTTTTCCAGGGTAGAGACGTATTCCAACGTCTTTAAGCCACAGAGATCTGTCGATATACGCATAAACCCATGGTTGAGGGATTCATACACACATGAAATACAAGTGGTTATTAAGAGCACATCTATTGGCCACCCTTGTAACCCTTGTTGGTACCCCTTCGAGTGGTAGCGCATCAGACAACACCTATGTACGGATCGGCCTAGATTTCCTGAAGCCCTCTTTAGATAAACCTATTGGCCGCTGGATTGCTATAGTGTCACCGAGAACAACACTTGAGAAGATACTCTCTAGTACTTGGGTAGTCGGGTAGTATGGCTAAGGGTACGGTCTATCCTCCTTAGTTAGTGCCCTAAGATATTGGGCTGACTACTACTGTTGGACCCTGCACATATATCAGAGAGCTATAGCATAGGGCAAACCCTTGAATACCTAACCCTTGGGGAACATAAATATAAACATAAACAAATTAAATTGGCGAGATCTATTACCACGCATCTATGTTCGGGTTGCTAAGTAAATACTTTCTGGTTTATAATTTGGGGATTTCATCACTACAACATTCTTCAGACCAAAGTATAACCACACAGCTATAAAAAATAAAAATAAATAAATAAATAAATAAGTCTGGAAATTGTTTCACCATTATTTGAGACCTATTCCATTAGATTCATCTCTTCTCCCTTATCACATTCATCCATATCATTTTTCTGCAAAAATTTCTGACCTCGCCCGCTCCTTTTTCAATTCACCCATCCTCATGGTCCATACCCGTAGCTAAGAACTAGAGTCTCTCTTCAACACCTTGCAATCTGGTTTCCTCGAGACCCAACAAGAAGTGAAACAACTCAGTGCTACTATTGCCTCCCGTTATGCATCTATAAATGTAGTCGCGTAGTCCGCCATGGAGAAAGTCAAACACGAACTGACCACCCATCTTGAATATTTCTTTGCATCACTCTGCACCAAACTCAAGATCCCTACCAATGAATATTTTCCTAATGCACATAAAAAGACTGAAGATGAAACTTCTTCCCATTCCTTTCAACCCCATCACTTTCAACGGGACATACGCCTTCCACAGGTGGATGTAACCAAATTTGATGGCTCGAACTCCACTGGTTGGGTCACCCAAATGGAACATTATTTCTCTCTCTACAACATTACAGATGACTTGGCCAAACTCTGGTATGGTGTTCTCCATCTAGATCAAGAACGCTAGCAATGGTGGCAATGGAGAAAAACTTCTCGTCGAGGGTATATTGCTTGGACCCAATTTGTGGCTGAGCTTTATGAACGCTTTGACACTGACTCCAACCATTTGGGTCATTTGACAAAATTGAAGTAATCAGGCACAGTAGAAGACTTCATAGCTACATTTGAGCGTTTGGCTTTTCGAATAGAGGACATGACTGATGCTTTCTTTCGAGAGTGTTTAATTAGTGGCCTCAGGAGGAGATTCGGGCCCATGTCCTCATGGATCGACCTACGAATTGGGTGGAGGCTACCAAAAAAGATAAAGAAGCACAACAAATTGTTTCCTCTCAAAACCATAAGCCTTCCTTTATCCCTCGCCCTAAACTAGTAAACCCCACTACTCCCTCCGCCCCATTAAAAATCCAAAAATTGACCACGGCTGAAACAGTTGAATGCCAACTCAAAGGCCTATGTTATAATTGTGATGAAAAATATTTCCCAGGCCACAAATTTAAGGAACAAAATCTTTTTATGGCCATCTCTAAGGATATTCTGGAAGAAGATGTTGACACTCCCCTTGTGCCCGAGTCACCAAAAATCACTGACATAAACCCTCCCTCTGACCCTCCCGAAGTGGAACCGATCATTTCCCTCAATGCTCTCACTGGTTTTTCTGCCCCCCAAACCCTCAAGTTAATCAGTTACATCAAGAACCGAAAGGTCATCATTCTGGTTGATAGTGGCAGCACCCACAATTTTATTCATTGCCACATTGCCCAAGAAACCCATTGCTACATCCATGCTGTCAACAATTTCCAAATCATGATTGCCAATGGTGGTTCTATGAAATGTGGCATGTGTTGTGAAAATGTTCATCTCCAAATCGGTGACTACCACCTAAAATCCCATATGTTTTCTATTGACATGGGCGGTTGCAATATTGTGTTGGGTGAAGACTGGCTAAGGACTTTGGGTCCCATTCTCATGGATTTTCAGAACTTAACCATGCAATTCGACCAAGGAGGCCACCAATATAAATTTCAAGGAATCACTATTGGTTCACCTGAGGTCATCAGTTCTCATCGCATGGAAAAACTGCTCAAAAAAGGTCATTCTAATGCCATTGCCCAACTCCATGCCATATAAGCCACAGAGACCCCACCAGTGCCCCAAGACCTCCAAGCCCTCCTTTCTAAACATCAAATGGTATTTTCCACTCCCCAAGGAATCCCTCCTTCCCACAGTGTCCATGATCATTCCATTCCCCTTGTCCCAGGCAGCCTTCCCCCCAATATACGTCCATATCACCACCCCTTTGCACAAAAAAATGAAATTGAAAAAATGGTCCAGGAGCTCCTTATTGACGGCGTCATTCGTCCTAGTACAAGACCTTACTCCTCTCCGGTCATCATGGTACTAAAGAAAGAAGGTTCTTGGAGAATGTGTCACGACTTCCGTGCTCTCAACAAACTAACCATCAAAGACAAATTTCCCATTCCTATCATTGATGCCCTCCTGGATGAATTGAGTGGCGCCCAATTCTTTACCAAACTTGATCTTTGCTCAGGCTATCACCAGATACGTATGAAAGAGGCCAATATTCCCAAGACCGCCTTTCACACTCATGAGGGCCACTATGAGTTTTTGGTCATGCCCTTTGGTTTGTGTAACGCCCCCTCCACCTTCCAGAGCCTCATGAACCATGTCTTCCACCCTTTTCTCCATCATTTTGTCTTAGTTTTCTTTGATGATATCCTCATTTATAGCAAAACCTGGACAAACCATCTTACTCATGTGGATCAAGTTCTATGCCTACTCTTTCAGCACCAAATTTTCCTGAAATAGTCTAAATGTGCTTTTGGTGCCTCAAAAGTAGAATACTTGGGTCATCTGGTGGGAAAGAATGGCGTCAGGGTGGACACGAAAAATATTGAAGCTATGCAAGATTGGCCACACCCAAAGACTTTCAAAATCTTGCGTGGATTTTTGGGCCTCACGGGGTATTATCGCAAGTTCATTAAGAACTACAGAAAGATTGCAACACCTCTCATGGATCTCCTCAAAAAGATCTCTTTCACTTGGGCTCCAGTAGCTGCTCAAGCTTTTCAAACCTTGAAGATGACCATGTGCACCACTCCGGTTCTGGCCCTTCCCAACTTCACAAAGACCTTTGTGTTGGAATGTGACACCTCAGGGAAAGGAATCAGCACTGTCCTTATGCAAGAGGGTCAACATTTGGCCTTCACTAGCAAGTAACTGTCTGAAAAGAATTTGGGCAAACCCATTTATGAAAAAGAAATGTTGGCGATTTTGCATGTCGTTGAGTTGTGGCATCCGTATCTCTTGGAGAAACTCTTCCAAATTAAGACAAACCATCAAAGCCTCAAGTACTTTCTGAAACAATGCATTTCCTCCTAGGAACAACAAAAATGGGTGACCAAGATCTTTGGATATGATTATGAGATCATTTACAAGAAGGGAAAAAACAATGTCGTGGCGGATGCACTATCCCAAAAATATGAAGACGAAGGATCCCTTTTTTCTCTTTCCTTCATTGTACCCGATTGGCTCCAAGCTGTGCGCCAGGAATGGATTCAAGATCCCAAAAGTTCGCATCTGATCCAGCAACTACAAAACAAGGCTCCAGATCCCCTAGGGTACTTCTGGCTTCATGATGAGCTTCAATACAAAGGTCTCTTGTATTTAAGTAAACAATCCAAGCTCAAATCCACGGTGCTTTCTAAGCTTCATGCTACACCCACAGTGGGGCACTCAAGGTTCACTAAAACATATGACCGATTCAAACGTTCTTTTTTCTAGGATGGTATGAAATAGGACATCCGTAAGTTTGTCACTGAATGTGAGGTGTGTCAATGCAACAAGGGAGAAACAATCAAATCTCCAGGCACCCTCCAACCACTTCCAATTCCCCCTGCTATTTGGAAGGATATCTCTATGGAATTTATTACAGGCTTACCCAAATCGGGGAATAAATCATTCATAATGGTGATGGTGGATCTCCTTTCCAAGTATGCTCATTTTTGCGCTCTTCCCCACCCATTTACTGCATCCACAGTGGCTCAAATTTTCATGGACCAGGTCTTCAAGCTTCATGGCATTCCGCACTCTATTGTTTCCGATCAAGACCCAACTTTTACAAGCAATTTTTGGCAAGAGTTGTTTAAGCTACAAGGCACACAATTGCATCTCATCTCAGCTTATCATCCCCAAACGGATGGTCAAACGGAAGTTGTCAACAAGTGTTTGGAAACATATATGAGGTGATTTGCCTCTGAAAAACAACACCAGTGGGATCAATGGTTACCCCTCGCCAAATGGGGGTACAACACTACATACCATACAGCCACTCGCATGACTCCTTTTGAAGTAGTATATGGACATAAGCCACCTTCAGTTCTCTCATATTTACCAGGTACCTCGAAGGTCCAGGCGGTTGACCAAACACTTACAGTCCGAGAGGATATCCTTCGTGCCCTTAAAGAGAACTTGGTCATGGCACAAAATAGAATGAAGCAGCAAGAAGATCAAGGTCACTCTGAACGATAATTTGCAGAAGGGGATTAGGTGTTTCTGAGACTGCAACCATATAAGAAAAATTCCCTCAAGGCCGAGCATTGTCAGAAGCTAGCACCCAAATTTTATGGCCCTTACACAGTTCTCAAGCATGTGGGACAAGTTGCATATCAGTTAGCTCTACCCAGTCAGTCGAAGCTACATATTTCTTTTCATGTTTCATGCTTGAAGAAGGTGAATGGCACCAGGTGCCAAATTCAGACCAACCTTCTAGAGTTAACTGAAGAAGGATCCATTTGGCTACAGCCAGAAATAGTTTTGGACCAGCATGAGCATCGCCTGCGTCAGAGAACCATCAAGGAAGTGCTAGTACAGTGGAAAGATATGACTCCAGCAGATGCCACTTGGGAACCAGCTACCGTTCTACAGTAGTTTCCACATCTCAAGCCTTGAGGACAAGGTTGTTTTTAAGGGGGAAGACATGTTAAGGTCCTAACCCGCACATCGGTAGATCAATGTATCCGGATTTAATAAAGGTCAATATTAATAAGGCCTTTAAATAAAATAGAATAAGGTGGATGTAAGAAGACCTAATAGAAGCTTCCGCTTCTAGAAGGATCTTCCTCTAGATGCTTCTCTTAATAGACATATTTAGTATAAATAAGGGTCGAGGGTATGAGAACCCTAGCTTGGATATTATTGTAACAGAGCACTGCTCGACTAGAGGTTTCCCCCTCAAAGAGGCCTGTGAACATTGCTTTCTGAATCAAAGTGCTTTTTCTATTGCTATTTCGTATATCATTTATGTGTATTGTGAATATTATGCTGGATATTTTACTGTTACTCTGCCATTTCTAGCATTTTATTTATGTTATACATATTTTATATATCTGGTATCTTTCATGATGACTATGAGGCGGTTGAGAAGAACTTAGAGGGATTAACAGTAGATATCCTGGACATCTCCATTGATGAGATTCCGAGACATTATCAGCACCATACTATGGGCATTTCTGGTTCACTTAGTCGACTACTTCGTAGGGTAGCACGGGAAGTAATATGCTACCATGAGCAACATCCTTGATTTTATTTTGTATATGAAGCCAAGTGCTTCTCATTTTGATATTTTTGGTCTTCGAACAAAAACACTTTTTTTTTGCAAAACACTTTTATCGTTATATATATCATGAGGCTTCTACTAGATTACTTGCTTTAATGTGAATTATGGTTGGATTTACATGTGTCTCAAATGTATATCTAACACATAATTATCTAATGCATCTGTTAATGTATTTATACATCTAGGAATATGTTGATATTCAATATAATCGAAATAACATTCCAAGAGGTGAATTCGTAGATATACCCATAACAAAGTAGGACTTCGGATAACATAGACATTACTTATTTGTAGTACCACTAACTGTGAATCAAGTCGTACAACCAGGTGACGAATTCCAAGTGAAATAGCATCTCTCAACAATTCAATGACTGCACTATATTCCTCGATATTGTTAGTTGCATGACCGAGGCAAACATCGTGTAGACTGATTAACTCGTTCGTAGGTGCATAGATTTCCCAAGCAGTGGATCCTAAGTTCTGAGTACTATGACTAACACCATCGGCAAAGCCAATGTGGGGTAGAAAATACACCAACATATCGAAACCAAGCACAATGCAAGTTAAGCAGCTAGGGGTCGAAACCAAATAACGAAAAATCACACACGAGTATCACACAAAAGTATGATACAATAAAAATACAAGAACTCATGCAAATATAACCTAAGCATAGTACTTCTTCAAGTAAAGCCCATTTCTGGGTTCACTCAAAGGAATTCCATCATAATCT
>JZKD02S1594918.1:0-10063 GCA_000966675.3 Picea glauca
CCATGAGTATTTCATTATGACTATATATGATTGATGTGATTGTGTAACTAGAAAGGGTGAGGTCATGGATGAATATGTTGATGATACTTTTGCATATGATAGTTGTTGGAATATTGACCAATACTAAGATGGGGGGGCATGAATCAGTATTAATATTTTTTTATCATTTTTAACCATAACATAAAAACATTAAGTCATCAACAATTTATCACATATGATTTCACTTAAGAAATCGTAAACATGTAAGCACATATACACAGTAAACATGAATTTTACATGGAAACCAAAATGGGAAAAAACAACATAACCCTTTTTGATATTTATCTTGAATATTACATCCACAAGAAGCACCAACTTCCAAGATTCTCCAACAACAACTTGAAGGAGGAACCAACCCCCTATTTACAGGCTCCTACAACTCCCTAAATTCTCTAGTTCCAATCCCTTAGTTGACAGGCTCCAACCTGAAGGAATATCCAACTCCCTAGATTCTCCAGCTCCAAATAGAAGGATGATCCAACACCCTAGTTTACAGGCTCCAACCTGAAGGAAGATCCAACTCCCTAGATTTTCCAACACCAACTGGAAGGAGGCTCCAACCCCCTTTTCTCTCCTATTCCTTCCTCCCAAAACTGTACATGAGAGAATTAACCTATCATTGTTCCTGTCACTGATATTGATACATCATCATCATCATCAAAATTGGTTCAACGACATAAATATTATGCCAAGGTCACCACAAATATACTCTAAATCATGTGCTCAAAATCACAATGATGTGCATCAAAACATGTGCCAAGATATGTTTCAAGCATATGCCAAAATATCCAAGATATACTTAAAACCATGTGCCAAAGTATCCAAGATATACCTCAAACCATGTGCCAAAGTATCCAAGATACAAGCCTTAAAAATATGCCAAAACATCCCTTAAGCATGTGCCAAACCATCCAAGATATGAATCAAAGCATATGTCATAACCTCTAAGATATGCCTCAATCATATACCATAACCTACAAGATATGCCTCAAGGCATATGCCATAATATACAAGATATGCCTCAAGGCATATGCCATAATATACAAGATATGCCTCAGGCATATACCAAAACTTCTAGTATACAAGCCTCAATATATATAAAAAAACATATTGTTGGCATGGAATTGATTAAACCAGGGTCCTTCTCAGGTTACCAACAAAAGGTATTCTGTAGTCTAGAGAGATTGAATTTTCATCTCCTCTGAAGAGAATAAGTCTCACCCGAAGCGCAACCAAGACAGAAGGATAGGGAAGGGAAAGGAGAATACTTAGGTGGGTTAACAGAACCTTAAGATTCACCATGATCTTGCACAAGACAAGCTAACTAGAGAATATATATGAGCTCATAACACACGAATTGAAGCTACTTAGGTTGCGAAAATCATTTATACATAGACACATCATATGCAACTTATGAAGCATAAATAAGTACTATAAAGATACAACACAAAAGCATAAAAAAAAATGACACAACATATTTCAAACTTTTGGAGACTTCTTTATATATTATCTTCAAATATTATCAGATACAACTTCAGAGATACAATGTAATTCTCTATTACAGACTCCTAGCTCTGGATCCATGTTGTAGAGCTCTATTTCCCAAAATGGTATACATATTAAATTTTCTGAACTCAAACCTGACTTATTAACAATGAGAACAAGAAGAAGAACAACAATCTGAATAGACAAAAATGGGAGAACCCTTTTACAATCGTGAGAAAACCCATTTTTCAGTTGTATTCATTCATATATATAAGCTAAGTAGTGTCTTTTAGATTTGAGCTCACATGATTTCTTATTTTGTTGCAACTTATTTTTCCTTGTTGTCGTTGCGTTGTCCTTTTTGCAAACGATTTTTGTTACTTTTCCTTGCTTCACTATCCATATTCTTCTATAGCTTGTGCAACTCATGAAAAACCAAAACTGGGACTATAGTCCTTCTTACACAGCTTCTCATCCAAAAATGAAGGGCCTAACAAGCTCTGACCACAAGCATTGACTCATCCTCGAGTCAAGTACTCGACTCTTTTGCAACTTCTAGGAGCAAATGTTGCTTTCCCTTGTCCTCCTTTTCCTCTTTCTTTTCCTCTTATGTTTGTGGTTTCTCTTCCTCTTCCTCTTCAAATGAAGGGCCCAACTGTAGGACCAACTCCAAGGCTCACTTCTTAACTTCCTAAAAGCTTCCAAATTTATACTTCCATTTCCTGGCAAGGAGTGAGGCCTTGGCAACGAACTGCTGGGTTGCATTTGTAATACATTCCTTGGGCTTATATGGGACCAAAGAGTTACATTCAGAGTCTTTTGTTACATTGACTTGATTCATTTTCATATAAACTATCTGAATGACAGGTCGAAATTTGCGCAACTCCTTCTTCTGTATGGATTGTGCCTCAAACAGGGCATTCAACTCATTGTTTTCTTGTTGAATGTGATCAAACTTGTGTTGTTTCTGTAGCGGATCCATCGTAACCGAAAATTTCTCATTCAACACCTAGATTCTAGTTCATACTTCCTCCAAAGTCTGGTTGTGCCTAGCAATGATGCCCATCCAATCATTAAATTCTCTGAAAATCTTTGTGCACTCCATTGTGCATTTGTGTAGTGTTTCTCGGGCAATGTTTCCTTCTAGCACTATATTCTACATCTACTTGTGTAGCTTTTAAGGTTGTTGCTCTACTTCTTGTTGGGTCTGCCACAACTGCACTTCCAATTTCTCTATAGGAATGGCCAATTGTGACCATGTTCCTTGAAGTAGTTCAATCTGATGCTTCGACTCTCCTACATCACTAGATTCTGGGAGTTGGGGTGCAACCTTCCATATTTTCGGCCAGGCTTCAGTAATCCACTCTTGAACTCTTTCCAATATGTGCTCCACCTGGATATTTTTGTTTTCTTCTCATTTTTTTCACTCTTTCACAAGGAGTGCTTCCTCCCTTGCAAACTCTTCAGACCTCTCGGTTTGTTGGAGCCTCTGCTCTAGTTTATCAGTTGATGTTTTGATCATTCCAACTAATTGCACTGCTGGACACTCTGGAAGGTCAACAGATGATGCGTCCCTAGATGGGAGTCACTACCTCCTCCTCTCCTGTGGATGGCCCTGGTACAAGCCTCAACCTCAACCCTGAGGGTAGGAGTGTTAGAACTTATATCCTAGCTAGACAAAGTTGCAACAACTCTACACACTTATGAGGGTTTTGGAGAACCAACTCCATCTGTTCCTGCGATGATGTTTTAATCTGCCATGAAGTTGACTCTGGTTCCTTCTGAACCTCTGGTAGCTCTGCCTCTTTACTTGCCTCCACTTTCGGAGTTGCAATTCCCATGGAACCCTCAACCTTGGTCGTTGAGGCAGTGTGTTGGGGACTTTAACCTTGCAGATTTTCTACCATTTGAGTTTCCTTCTGCTACAAAAAAGGTACAATATCTTGGTGCTTGGCTTTAGGATTTGGGCCAGTCAATTGCAATCTCTGCTCAGGTACTTCTGAATTTGGACCGGGAAGTTTTGGTCTCTTCTCGGTAACTATGGGCTTGTTTCTGGGATTTCTTACTCAGGTAGTTCCAGGGATCGAGATGCATGGGCTATGGATCAATGGTTTGGGGTGGACTATCAGTTTCTGGAGATGGCGACTAGGTTTTTTGTGGTGACGAGGGGTACTCGATGATGATGGTGGATGTATGGGTGTCAAACTCAAGGTTGTCTTGAATATGTATGATAGGACCTACTCGAATAGTTGAGTGAGTGCAAGGGATAGTGGATGAAATGGGTTGGGGGTTCAAAACCTTGATGGGTGAGATCCACGTCCTAGTTTTCTAGGCTACGGGCTCTGTGATGTTTGTATAACTAAGGATTATGTTGGCATCCTTACCTGTCAACACATCTTGCTATGGCTTTTGTGGGAACATAAAAAAAAATATCTTTTTGCGTTGTAATGGATGCATATCCTCCTCTTCTTCATAGTCTGTTTGTGTCAAATATTCTTTCTTTTTCTCCTCTAAGCCTGATCTCGGTCCTACCCCTACTTCTTTACATTTCTTCTTCAAAAACTCGACAATTAGAACATAGGGCATCCCCTACTTGAGTGGGTTGCATTTAAATCCAGGCCACGACATTATGTCTTTGTCAAAGTCCTCCTCGTCCAAGTAGAATGACAACATCCTTGAATGGAAGTCCTCCCTATTGGCATAACTCAGCCATACAAATGTATGGTGTCGATTCATGTTGAAGTCGATGTTGCTCATATTGCATTTGAGGATATCCTCTTGAATGTGCAACCTCTATGTTGCATCAATAAGCCCATTGTACCACTTGGAGAACATTGTGTTGTTGAAGGCTATGTTCTCTGAGTCCGTCGTTGAATGTCAAGGCTCAAACTTTTTTGTAAGGAACCCCTTACCTGCTAGAGCCACTGGTCTTCCATCGAGTGGTGTCCACTTGAGAATTTCAATCGAAAGAAACAAGTATCAATATGTGAAGGTGCCTCACTTCTCCTGGGATTCCTTCCAAGCCACAAGTAGTTCCTCCAATAGGTAACTACACCAGTTGAAAGCAGTGCCATTGGTGAAAAAATATTTCACTGATAATGCATCCAGTGTGCATTCTCCCTTGTAGTATGACCTCATGAATTTTATGGCTATGATGTAGCATCCAGTCACAATCATCTTTGGTAGTATGGGGTCGATCTTGGTTGTGCGCCCCTCCCCTACATGTCCAACCTTTCATATAAGATGGGCTACCCTTTATTTTTTAGATGCTTTCTAGGACCCTGGAATCCTTTTGACACATCCTTTCCCTCAAGGGACAGTCATGTATGTTGGTGGATATCTTCAGTGTGTATTGGACATCACCTATCCAACCAAAGACTTCTGTCATTCACCCTATTGATCAAGAACTTGGTGCCCCGCCCAACTTCGCCAGTGGTACTGAACACAGGTAGATCCCTAAGGTTCATGGTAGTTGAGTTAAACATGTTGATAAATTTGGTGTTTGGCATGAACTACATGCCTTCAAACTCATATGGAGATATTCTCCAGAAAACATTTATGTTCATTTGGGGGAACAAGACTTGATCTATTAAGTCGATATTGAGGAGCCTGACCTGCTCCACCTTCAGCTTGAGATCACTGATGACCTCAACTCAAGGGTCGCAAGGCTCATCTGGTACTGCATCTTTGGAAACAACACTTCGACTTCCTATAGCTCTCGACATTGTGAGTTCTAGATTATCAACAAATTCCATGGCGAAACAAGGATTGGGGATCATAACTACGGGTCTCAGGATTACACATCCTTGCTCACTCTTCAGAATTTGAAAATCGCTAAGTGCTTTCTTAAAACAATTCATTCTACAACAGGTTCTCAGAGACTTATACTCGGGCTTAACTAGAAAGTTCAATAGTAATTGTTGTTCATCATTACCCTATAGATGCAACTTGGATCTGATTTTTCCAACGAGACGAGTTAACAGGGTAAATCCTATTGGGTGATTCTGGAATTTGTTGTGCAAGTTGGATAGGGACATGGCCGATTTCAAACCTTACTGTTAGATGAATGAGAATCCTGACGTGAATACCGATGGAATCCTAGCGTATCGAAACTTTATGGCTTAATTGAATCTAGAAGGGGTACCATAATAATAATAATGGTTGTGATTGGACTGGGTTCATGTGGCACATGGACTTAGATTGTGTTTGGATTCACTCTCCCTTCAACCACAAAGGGGTTCCTATCATATTAATGACTATTATTAATGGGTTCTTGACGCTTCTAATCCTATGTTGTTGATTAAGTAGTTATGCATCAAACAGATATTAGATAGAAAAATAAATGAACTACATGTCACGGCACAACACTACACATGTCCACTTTATTAATTGAATTTATAGAAATTATAGAAAAAATCAAACCTAAATACTATACATGCTCCTTCAGACTAGAGAAACAGTCCTTTAGCTCAATTTTGAGACATATAGGGTTTCAGGAGATCACCATTCACCCATCTTGGCCACATCATACCATCCAGTTGCGCAAGTCTAACTGCTCCAGAATATTGGATCTCCGCAACTATAAATGGTCCCAACCAATGCATGTGCAACTTTCCTAGATGCTTCTGGTACTGACTGTCATAGAGTAGGACCTTGTCTCCTTGTGCAAATACTTTATTCTTAATGTGTCTGTCATGCCAATATTTATTACTTGCTTTCTCAACTGACTGATGGAAGTTTGCTAAAAACATGGTCTCTTCAAGTTCTTGTAACCCCATGAGTCTCTGCACAACTGATTCTTCCTCTGACATGTGTGTGATCTGTGCAATGTAAAAACTTGGAGTAATGAATTATGTTGGCACCACATCTTATTTCCCATAAACTAGCTGAAATGGAGTGTACTTGCAGAGTTTCTTTATGGTTGTCCTGTAAGCCCATAGTACTTTTGCAACTATGCCATCCCAATCTTCCTTGTTTGCACAACAAACCTTTGTTAACCCTCTCTCCAGAATCTTGTTAAATGTCTCTACTATTCCATTGGATTACGAGTGGTAGGGAATTATTTTATGATGTTGGATAAAGAACTATGTTGTAATATTTTCTGTACTATTGATAAAAGGAGCTCCCTGATCACTGGTCAGACTCATAGGACATCCAAATTGAGTGATAATATTTTCAAAAATGAACCTAGTAGTAGTATCGGTCAAACAATCCTGAACAGATGTTGCCTCAGCCCAACGTGTAAGGTAGTCAGTTGTTGTAATAATGTACCTAGCCTTTGAATTTTTATCTATGGGATTAATCGTCCCAATGAATTAAAACACCCACTTCTCAAATGGTTGTAAAGATCAAACTAGTTGAAGTGGTAATTCATCTCTTTGTGATGTCTTACCCAGTCTATGATAGACATTGCATGATCTAGCATATTTCCTTGCATCAATGAAGAGTGTGGCCCACCATAGTCCATCTTGGAGGACTTCCTGTGCAGTGGCCTTTCCTCCCACATGACCTCCCGCAACTCCATTGTGGCACTCCCATAGTATATTTTATCTTTCATCATCCAATACACATCTCTTGTGGATACCATCTAGTACCAATTTATACAATTTCCTTGCAATCAACTGATAGTTCGTTGCTCTAACCACCATATGGCGTTTTTGGGTTGCAGAATATGTTTCTGGGTAGGCTCCTATACTTAAGAAGACTATTGTTTCTTCTAGGTATTCCAGTATGCCCTCAAATTAGAATAGATCTACATCTGGGAGTTGATCATCAACTGCTCCACCACTTTCCCCTGACTCTAATCTAGACAAGTGATCAAACCCTACATTACATCTTCCAGGCTTAATGATTACTTAAAAATCAAATTCCTGAAACAGTCGCAACCGTATACGAATTATCCCTTCCAACACGGGTTTGTTAAATAGATATTTTAATGCAAAATTATTAGTAAAGAACTTAAAATGAGAACCTAACAAATAATGTCTAAATTTCTACAAAGCATAAATCATATATAAACCCCCTCTTTTTGTAGTTGTATAGTTGTGCTCATCTTGTGAAAACTTCCTTCTCGCAAAATAGATAGGATGATCCATGGATCCATCTCTTGGTTGCACTAAGATAGCTCCTAAGGCAATACCTAAAGCATCTACGTGGACTTGAAATTCATTTTCCCAATTTGGAAATATCAGAATAGGTGTTGTGTTGAGCTTCTCCTTTAGGATTTCGAACACTTTATCACATTTTGGGGTCCATTGGGACACTTCGGCCTTGTTTAGTATATTTTCCAGTGGTGTAGTGATGTTTTCATATCTTTTGATGAACCTACAGTAGTACACTATGTGTCCCAGCATGGAGCACAACTGCTTAGCACTCGTAGGTGGCGACATATTCACAATGAATGTAAATTTGGCTGGGTCTACTAGTACTCCCTCTCGGCATACTATGTGGCCCAAAAACTTTCCATGTGGTACACAAAATATACATTTTTTGAGGTTCAACGATATCTGCAATTCCCTAAATCTATGAAACATCAGACATAGTAGCGCTACATGTTCCTTGAGCAGGATATATATTGTCCAATCATCCATATAAACTTCTATAAACGTGTGAATAAATTATCAGAAATATGTTATTACAATCCTTGAAAAAACTGAAGGGGCGTTCTTTAGGCCGAATGGCATCACATTGTATACAAATGACCCCCATTATGTTATGAATGTGGTCTTTTTTTTTTCCTCCTCTGTTGGAAGATTCGTTGTTGTCATTGATGTCAACCCTAGTCATGGGTTTTGGATTACAAGATTGATAAAGGTATTTGGACATGAAGGATAATGCAAATTCATATACAACACCCATGAATGGATAGTATACATCATGTTATTTATGGTGGTATGTGGCATGTCATGTGGATCCTCATGGTTGAGGGGAAATGAATTTTTGAAGATGACAAAGTGAATTGAAGAAGGAAGTACATGTAGGCCTTGAAGATAATTAAAGAAAAGAATTACAACATAAGAAAGTGTTAGGTCAGCCCTAATGTTAAAATGAAGTGACATAAATGGTATAAATAAACATCATTATACATTCATTTTGATAAAATTTGAATTTCATAGGAAATAAGAAGTAAAGAAGACCAGATTTCAAGGAAGGATGAAGTCTTTTGGTGATGTGTTCTAAGGTATGTTATTTTCAGGTCATCTTACCATTTTTTCTATAAAATTTTTTCTAGAATGATTCAGATGGTGAAATCGCTATGGTATTGAGAATACATATCAAGATACCTCTGGTAAAAATTTCAGCTCTTGATTTTCTATAATTATGGAGATACACTCTGTGGAAGATAGGGTTTGTGACTAGTCCTGAAGCTAGTCAATAAAAAGGTGTTCCGGGTAAAACAGTCATAACTTCTTCATCAAGAATCCAAATGACATGGGACAAATTTCATTGGAAAGAATACAGACTATAGTTTCTTTTGTGTGATTTTTTGAATTGTATGTTCAATATTGAGAGTGGGGGTTCTGTACACGTTCGATCTCCTAAATAGACCAGAATTGAATAAAGACTACCATTCTTTCTATAACTTCTTTTTGGGGAGGATTCAAGGAGTGAAAATTGGAGGGGTTTCAAAGAATACATTGAGTAATATTATATATAGGATTAGAGTACTCCAAGAATTGAAGAATTGTAGAAATTGAAGAAGTCTCAGAAAGCATTATCAGGTTCTATGTGATGATTGGTTGATGGTGATGATTTAATGTAAAGTTTTATTATCTCTCATATATTCTTGGGTGGAAGGTGTTATCACCCTATAAGTTATAGTATCAACTGGTGACTGGAATATTATCTCTCTTTAGTGTTTTTGTTGACAAATGATTTTTCATTCTGCAAATAGTTTGAAAAAGAAAAGAAAAAAGAAAGAAAAGAAAAGAAAAAAGAAAGAAAAGAAAAGAAAAAAAAAAGAAAAAAGAAAAAAAAGAAAAGAAAAGAAGGCATAAAAGAATTTCAATAAAAGCCCCATGCAATAATAGTAACTTGGTCCATACCTTTCAAACATGGCCAAGTTATTTTTAAATTGATGTTGATAGGATTAGTGAATAAGCTTGGCTAAACTGTTCAATCTTGGCCAAGCGATCTAGGTTAGATTAGTGAACAAATATGACCAAACTGTCTAATCTTGGTCAAATAGCCCCAGGGTAGAGTAAATTATTAACCCAATAGTCTAATCTAGGTTAATTGTCATAGGAAAATAGGTTAGAATATAGGCTAGTGTCTTTACTTCAATAAAACCAGCTTGATGATCAATGTTACACCATGATTTGGATACCTAAAAGGTTGTTTGGCTAACCCCTTGGTGGTGTTCACATGAAAAGCCTTGGGAAAACACCTGTGAAATGCACTTATCCTATGTTTCTCGGTACATGTATTTTCCGCGCCCTCACTTATGCTCCGTTCATATATCAATGGTCCGGATGATTGCACCCAGATCTACAGTGAATAGATCTTTCTGGACCCCCCCCCGACCGTTCTATCTTTAACC
>JZKD02S1594919.1:0-10063 GCA_000966675.3 Picea glauca
TTCGGAATCCCAAAAGATATTGTCACTAATCATGGCAGTCACTTCTAGAATGAGATGATGACAGAGTTGGCATCAAAATTGGGGTTTACACATGATCATTCTTCCCCTTATTATCCCCAGAAAAATGGATAAGTAGAGGTTGTGAATAAATCTCTAAAGACCATTTTTCAAAAAACTGTCAGTCAGAGAAAATCTAACTTGCATGTGATGCTTTGCACTGCACTTTGGGCATACTAAAACATGGTAAAGACTTCCACTAGTTTCTCATCATTTCAGTTAGTACATGGCATGGAGTGGATTCTTCCTATTGAATGTGAAATCTCTTCCCTTAAGTTGGAAATCGAGCTCCTACTTGACATGACCGATCTCGAAGAATGCCTCGTACACCTAGAGCACCTAGATGAGCAGTATCGAGACACCTCTAGGGCTATCAAAGCGAATAAATGATGTGTTAAGGTTCAATATGATAAGTTTATTTGTCCCTGACAGTACGTTGAGGGGGACTTGGTTCTCCTTTATGACCAAACCAATGAACCGTTGGGGGAAAGAAAGTTCAAAACCATGTGGCATGGTCCTTATATCGTGCGACGTATCCTAGAAAAAAGAGCCTATGAATTAGAATATTATGAGGGGATTGTGCTCGACGAGCCCAGAAATGGGCTCTACCTTAAAACGTATTACGCTTGAGCCCTCAAAATCGAGTGTGACCTTTGTATATTAGTGTATATACTTCTTTTTTCTTTTCTCTTTTGCATCATCTGCTTGCTTATTGAGTTCTCCCTTGGTTGGAAAATGTCAACGAAGTCTTACGTATACTTAGGATTCGCATACGACACCAGTCGTCATATGCGAAACTTGGCTTCCGTCGCTTGGGTTATCTATTCACCTGAGGGATAGTTAGTGTCTTCGGGTAGCGTTTGTCTGGAGGCATCAACGAATAATGTGGTTGAGTATAGTGTCATTGTAGAGTTATTACGGGATGACATTGCACATGGTGTTCGATATTTATAGGTTCGTCTGGACTCTCAGTTAGTTATATGTCAGTTGAACAACAGTTACCATGTGTGAGATCCTACTTTACTCTGACTATTCCTACGGGTACGACATTTGGAACGATACTTTGATTTTCTTACTTATAATCACATCCATAGAAGTTCTAATCAAGTATCCAATGCATATGATAATTACATTTTAGATTGCAATTTGTCGCATAATTAAGTAAGGAAAACACATTCATACATTCATCCATTGTAACATATATAAGTAAATCTAAAGACCAAATGTTTTTAACAGATTTCCAATGTCATGTCGTCTATTTGTGCCTCCAACAAGTATATTATGTCACCGACATATAGGATAGGTTCTCACCCCACTTTTCATTTTTGCATCGTCCTATGACCACGATTCATATTCCCTAGGTATGAACCCATTTATTAACGACACAAAAACCTCTCACTTCTACTAGAAGTGTCATTATTAAGTGGTTGATACTTACCAAATATGGGTACTCTAGTTAGAACACTTTTGTCATTTGATTCCCATGCAGAAGTTACTCCATAGGACCGGGAGAGAAATTCTCATCACTATCCAAGTAGTGCCTTTCATATATCCTTTGTAGCTTGACACCCTTTACCCGTAGAGGAAACATCCCCCCTAGTTCCCATGCCCCGCATGCATTCCCTTGCATTGAGCATAGGTATGTTCCATTGCTTGGAACTAGTTGCTTATTTACGACACTTGTTTCCTCTCCTATATCATAGCATTTCTTTTACTATGAAAAAACCAAAAAGATATGGGCGAAAAAATAATGTTATCTCCTATCAGCAACAATCGTGTCACTTTTTAACAGAGCACAAACTCTTTAGTCCTTTTCATCCAAGGTTTGGATTTAGCATGACCTTAAGAAGCTCAGCTCATTGCTTCGAGTCTACTCCTCCAACTGGTTATTCTTCCAGTCCCTATGGGGAGTTTGTTGATGCCTCCTGCATCACAAACTTTTGTCAATGATCAGTGTTAAGTCTATGCTACCCGAGTTATCCATATGTCTCATGCTCTTTTTCAAAGGAAGTATAAAGCCTGTGTCTGCCACTCCTCAGAACTCTTGACTTTGCATGTTGACCATACCCTCGGTGTAACTCATAATCACATGAATTTGTTGTCCTACCTTGGACCATGGGTCTACTTTCATCAGTGGTAGGTAACCTTGAACCCATAAAATGGCATATCCTCATTGGTCGTTGACCAGAGGGTTTCCCTTGTCTTTGATGGAAAGAAATCTATTAACACATTGGGATTTGTGCAGTGTCTTGGATTCCATTATCCCTATTGGTGGTTTCCTCATCTTTTTCAATGGTTTTCCTCATTGGTTTCTATTCAAAGGGTCTCTTTCATGTACTACTTGAATTCGGTGCATGCGAGAGATGTACATGGTCAATGGTTTGTGAACATCCTATTCATCTAAGCTCCTCCTAATTATCAAGCTATTGCTTTGTAGCTCGCACTAGATGATGAGAGATTCCTTAATGCTATCCTTTCAGCAAGTCTCCTTCCATCGACTTCAGCTCATATATTTTGGAATCAAGATCTAGAGTCCTATGAGTACCTAGAGGCTTGCAACCATCAATTGTAGGTTCTACCGCCATCAACAATTGGGAATACATCAATGTATCTTGATCAATGGATTCCTCAAGTGTTCGATCTCAACACCCTTATTCACACTTGTTGAATTTACTCGGTGCCTTGACACCTTCTTTCATTATCGATGGGTTGTCTCTCATTTGTTAACAATATACCTTAATGACTTGTAATCAAATGAAGTCTCGTTGTGTTCTACTTCAACTACTCTATTCACATAATGTAGACTTGCACCTTCGGCAGATAGTGTAGAATACCTCCAGCTTACAATAGCAGCACCCCATATATGTTGTTGTCTTTCATTGGACCGGTGCCTATATGACTTCAGTAATCATGGAAGATCATATTGTACTCCATTGTATACAGATATCTTCGGTTGATTTTGAGACTGGACTCCACTGTGTCTTATTCATGACTATGACAACCTATGGCATATGTCCACTTTGTATTTCTTATTCATGGCCATGAACAACTATTTGATATATATCCACATGGATCTGTAGTTTAATTCAGATTGCCAACCATGTATACAAAGTCAATATGGATTGTAATATTCGCATGAGTAACTAGTACTTCAAATTGAGTCTTCATTACTCCACTTCTGGGAATTATAATGTATTTCGACCATCACAGATACTCCTCTGACCTAACACATTAGGGGGCATCTATTATAGCATATTTTTCCACACTCCATGCGTCTTTCTTTGATGACCTTCCATTTTCGTCTACAATCTTAATTTCCCCCCTTTTTATCACTCCAGAGCTTAAAATATAAATTTTCATTCATCTACGCAACCTACCGATTAGGCAGCCCACACACGTACGTGGGTTTCTCAATTACATCTCGCGTACATCGGGATTGGCGCTCAAAAAATGAAAAATTAGTTGGGTTTTCATGCCATGTCACAAGATCTATGATCCTTGACCTTCCATATATATGAAACACTTCGACTCGACCCTTCAATTCCATTTGGAGGCAATAAATTGAGCCATATCCAAGCCTTGAAGAATTATCATCATCATATTGAGAGAAAAGACACTCTAGAGAAATTTCACCTCAATTGAGTCTACATCCCTTTGTCCTTGAAATTCTAAACTTCTTGTGTTCATCCCCCAAGCTCTTCCTATATTATGATGGAGAACCTCATTGACTCCTACATCTAAGCTTTCCTTTGTGGAGGATTGAAGTGGTGGAGGCCAAGCTGGAGGGACTTAATTTCGTGGTTTTGATATGTGTCATTACAAAAGTCTGTCACATGTGTACTTCAATTGATTACATTAATGGAAATACACTTTTCTCGTCTAATTGATATCTTGCAAATATTTGTATTTCATTCCATGGGTGTATTTGTTATGTATGTTAATGGATTATGTTTATTTATATGCTAACATTATATATCATTACCACATGCTTGTGTTTCTTGGTTGTTGAAGACAAGTTGCATGTATAAAGCTTTGGGTCGTGTGCTCAACGGTGGTCTTCTTTGGACGTCCGGACGTGGTAGAATTCTATCCTTCTATGGTTAGAATTTCATTTATATAGCATACTTGATATTCGAGTTGATTTATGGGTGTTGTTTCATCTGTTGTACTTTCCCCTAGACATAGAGAGATTTTCCTCGTAACATATGGGATCGACATGATCTCTTCATCAACCAACGATTGACTAGATTTTTGGGAATATGAAGACGGAAAAGAACTAGAAGGGCCTTCAGAAAAGGACCATGCTCTATGTACCACAGCAATAGAAAGGCACAAATGAGTAAGGTGATTTCCTTTGCAAAGATTACAAGGGAACTTGGGCTTACATCATATACATCTAGGCTTCTCAACTGTATCAATTCCCCCAGCATGACTTGCAACGACTGGTGACATGTTCCCAACATGAGTTGCAGAGGCTAGTAGTTGATCTCCAATATGACTTGTAGAGGTTGGTGACATTTATCCAGTATGACTAGCAGTGACTAGACTCGTTCCCCCATCATGACTTGCAACAGCTAGTTGCTTGTCTTAAACATGACTTGCAAAGGTTGGTGACTTTATGCCAGTATGAATAACAGTGACTGGAATTTTGCTCCCAGCATGACTTGCAGAGGCTGGTTGCTTTCCCCCAACATGACAAGCATAGGCTGGCAACACCTCTTCAACGTGACTAGCAGAGGTTGGTGATTGTTACGAGGAAAATCTCTCTATGGTTAGGGGAAAACCACAACAGACAGAAAAACACCCAGAAATCAACTCTAATCTCAAGTATGTTATACAAATGAAAATGCCAACAAGAGAAGGCTAGAAGCCTACCTCATCCGGAAGTCCGAAGAAGACCATTAATGAGAACACAACCCAAAGCTTTATACAAGAAAAATTTCTTCAACAACCAATATACTCAATCTTGTGGTATTCATATATAATTTTAGCATACAAACCAACATAATCCATTAACATACATGACAAATACGCCAATGCATGATAAATTTTCTTACTCAAGAGGTGTGGTCGTGAAACTGATGGTATGACGACTCGGCATAAAAGAAGAAAAAATAAAAACACTGCTAATGACTAGTCTTGATTTTTGAAGATATAGTATGCTTCTAAATTTTGCTTCCAAAATGCAATCTCTACAATTCAATGAAGTGTAATCTTTACTAATATGCAAAAAATAATTTAAGGTAGCCAAAAGTGAAAATTCCATAAGTAAAATGCAAGAAAACAAAAAACAATTTGCATTTTCAGTATAATAGAATGAAAATGCAAGGACTGAATAATGAACCTCTCAGAAAGACCCTACTGCAAGCATAAATATAAAATAAAAGAAGGAAACGAAGAAGTAACTACCCAGACACAAAATGCAAGGGCAACAAAAATAAGGACAAAGAGTTTGCCTAAGAATTCACCAATAAAGCGGCTTCCTATCACTTTGTAGGCACTTAACAATCAAAATAGGGACCCAAGAAGTCTCAACAACCAGCAAAACTCTCCATAAAACAACAAACTCATCCAAAAAGACTAAAGAGATGGTGTATGCACCCTAAAGGAATACGGCCCACGTAAGTACACACCCTAAAGGAAGACAACTTGTGTATGTTTGTGCCTTGTCAAGGGAAATCCCACGTATGTCAAAAAAAACACTATCGGGGGAAGGGTTAAGCCAAGAAACTCAGATATAATGGAAAATATAGGTTGTCAAGCAACAAAAGACAGAGAAACTTAGGAAAATAGAGACAAAATCAAGGAGAAACAACACCCAATACCCCAAAAAGGAGCTATCCCCAGTGGAGTCTCCAATTTTGTTATGAGGAAACCCCCTAGTGATCTATCAATGAGGAGATGTCATCAATTGGGTTCAATGTTACCTACAAATGATTAAAGTAGGCCCAAGGTGCAAGGTAGAACAACAACTTCATGTGATTATGAGATACATTGAGGGTATGGATGACATGCAAAGTCAAGAGTTTTGAGAAATGGCCAACACATGCTTTATACTTCCTTTGAACAAGAGCATGAGAGATATGGATAACTCAAGCAGCATAGACTTAACAATGATCATTGATAAAAGTTTGCGACGTCAGAGGCATCAACAAACTCTCTATAGGGATTGGAAGAATAACCAGTCGGAGGAGTATACTCGAAGTAACGAGCTCAAGTTCCTAAGGTCATGATAAACCCAAAACTTGGATAAAAATGGACTCAAGAGTTTGCACTATGTTAAAAGGTGACATGACAAAGAAATGTTATTATACAAGAGAGGAAACCAGTGTCGTGAATAAGAAACTAGTTCCAAGCAGTGGACATATCTATGCTCAATGCAAGGGAACGCATGTGGGGCATGGACACTAAGGGGTATGTTTCATCTCCATGTAAAAGGGTGTCAAGCTACAAAGGATATATGGAAGGCACTACTTGGCTAATGATGAGAATTGTTGAGGAAAGAGGGATTATAGCGAGAAAGAGGGAGACGGAAATAGGCTCAACAATACAAGTAGGATAATAGGATGCAATTACAACTTAACTCAAAAAATGTCGTTTTTTCCTAGATTTAGTCCCCTAAGCCCGAAAAGGTATAAAATAATACCCAGCAGAATTGTTCTAGCCAATGGCGAATAGAGTATTCATTTTTTGTAAGTAGTCTACTAGGTTCGAAAAATGGTTAAACTTATACCAAATAGACGTCCTTTCAAAACCATTTAACGAGTGTGAAAGAGACAAGTTCACTCGGTGATCTTTTCATTTTTTGGAGTCTAAAAAGAGATTAACTAAAACTCTAGGATGTTTTTCAAAGCAGCATATCATGGGGGAGTCCAAGGCTCCCATGCAGGACTTATGTCCAAATATAGCAGCTCACTGGTAGTTGACACAACCTTGGGAGAACCCAAAGATTTCCAAGACAACGAGGATAGAATACTTGCAAAGGATCCTTCATCTACAATACATCAACAAACACGCATTATCTGGAAGGGTGCAGAAGAAGGAAGGCAAGGCTCTACAAGATCATTCCAATCAAAGGAAACCATCCTAGGACTTGAAGGGAGCGTACTCGAAGAGAGTGGAATGCTCCCTTGTTCATAAGGTACAAAACTAGAAAATCTAAGGAAATGGTCGATAGACGTGTTGTTCCTGATATTTACTCTAGGCTCGCAGAATAATGTCAGGCATCCAAAATCTAAAATATTTTCTTTTTATAATGCTTTTCTACCTTCAGTTTTTTAGATGGAACTTCAAATAACTTAATGATTAGAAAACATAGAGGCAGTATCTCTTTCTTTGATTTTTTATAAATATTGAAGAGATAAAAAGTAGAAGTTGTTGTCACTCTAAGAGTCACCCTAGACTGTGATCAGGTGAGCTAGGTAACATGCAATGAATTCAAATTTAATCTTGAAAGATAAGTTATAAAGTCACTTGGATTTGACCATAAGAACAATTAAATTCATCTATTGTACACATTCCCAACTATATCCTTCAGCAAAAGTGGCCTTAGCAACTTCAAATCAGACAATATTCTTGATAAATGGATGAGGAAAAGAAAATTGTGATCTGAACATGCGAGAGATACTTCAACACTTTAAGACAGTCATCTCACAATAAAAATCCGTGTATTAACAAATTCTATATCACCAATGCAAAAAACGAAGAACATCACTCAATCATTGTATGAATAAGAAGAAGAGTAAATCAATCACCCTTTAATATTAGTACACAGAGAAAGACAGAAATGGAAAATAAAAATTGATCTCCATTGATAAGGAATCACAAGTCTGAAAAGATACAGAGAAAGGAAAAAGAACACAGTGACAACACTCTGAATTCCTCTGGGTCAAGAGCCCTCTTCCCCATAGCTCATTCCAAACCTTCTCCAAGAGCTCCATCCTCTCTTAAATATAAAAATCATCTTGATATCCTTAGGAGGTTGAATCCCATCTCTTCCATTGGATTCTAGGCCTTGGAGCTAGGTGGCAATAGTCAAGAAGACAAAAATCCAACAAACTACTAATTTTCAGGAAATTGTTGGAAGTCATTAATAAATTGTTTCCAAATCATTGCATGAGGTCTTTAATGGAGCTAAAAATTAGGTGCAGGTGTCCCTTGACCTCTAACTTATCTATGAGAAGGAATTTGAACCCTCCTTGATAGGTAGAAACCTCCCAACAAGGAAAATATCCAATCAGTTATGCAAAACAGAGAATTTGCAGCACATTCTGCATTGCACTGGTGTTTTAATTGTTTCTCTCAAATTACAAACTGGGTCAGGCTGAAATTTGGTTAGCAAGTCAACAAGGATATCATATTCCTCCACAAAAAATTTCAGAGATACCCACTTTGTTGTTTTGGTTTTATGATCAAATTTTTAACAGTAATCGCTATAGGAAATTTCGTAGCACCCTCCTATAAAACTGCTCTGCAGATTCCATAGCGCCTTTTCTATGTCTATCTAGGTGATTCTGTAGCACATTTTCTATGTCTATATAGGTGATTTTGTAGCACCTTTGGTAGCGCAACTATAGAACAATCTTTGTAGACAATTTTGTAGCGCCAGGCGCTACGAAATCTCTATGTTTTACAGTGTTATGCAATGAATCCTCAAAAACACAAAAAGTCTTAGACAGACTATGAGCCTGTAAATGCTTCCAATAGGTGAAAATATAATATTTCCCTGGACATTTTTCAAAATATAAGGATGAATGACCAATAAAAACTACATGTGACCCTTTACAACTTCATGTGATAACATTGGCTCCACAAGGGATAGAGTCCTCCCTGTGAGGCTCTAAGAATTGTTGCAGCTCCAGTGCCTTAGATGTTAGGCTATGGAGTCATATGTGCAACCAACCTATGATATCGCCAATTATTCATGAAAACTAAAAAAAAAACGCTACAAACTGAAGGAAAGCAAGGCTCAGGAAGTGAGCTTATTACCTATGCTACCCTACCCTGACCAAAACTGCAACTTGGTCAAGTAAAAGAAGATTTCCACAGTAACCATTCAAGTAACTTGATGACTGAAATGATATCATCTATGTCACCGATCAATGAATAATAATAGAAATATAGCATAAGTGACATAAACTCCTTCAGAAAACCATACTCACCCATGAGTATCGGTGAAATAATGCAATTTGAAATTTTTAGAAAATCTGAAACATATGACTCCATGTGTATGGCTATAGGATGATGAATCACATGATAGAATTTTGGTTGCATTAGAAGACTAGGTTGCTCCTTCATAATCTATGCTCTGCTGACAATATTGTAATTCTCTTGACCTCCTTGAAACATCCCATAGTTATCACATGCTTCAAAGCAATCATGGACAATAAAAGATTTGTCTGGTTGTTGATTATCTCCTTGGGAAAGAAACTTATTTGTAGTGTCTTCTTGAAATTGTTGGTCAAATTTATCAGAAGAAAAAAGCATTGTAGACTGACCATATGATTTCTCAACCTCCTCTTTATTGTCCTCTGAAAAATCTTCTCTAAAACTGTTAGATACAAAATCAATACTGGGAGAATTAGTACATGATGATACAAAAATATGTTCCTTTTTATTTGCTTGTTGACTCTCTCCCTGCTAGCCATCTATTGATGAAAAAGAGAACAAACTCACATGTTCATGTAGATCCTTCCTAAATTCTTGGCCAGATTTTAAAAGCATATAATCAAGGAGGTTATCATGATCCAAAAATGTTAACTGGTTTTCTAAGTCAACAGTAAGATGATGAGGGGCAACAACTTTCTCTAAAACAAAAATGTCACCACCTCCTGCAAAATCTTCCTCATGATATTCATCATAAACTAAATCATCCCTTTTCTCATAATTAGGAAAAGTCTCAGCTTCATATGTAAATTCATCTTGCTGGTATGAGTTATAAGCATGTACATTTGCATCTTTAACAATGGAAAAATCTGATTTAATAATTTCAAGATCAGAAAAAAAA
>JZKD02S1594920.1:0-10063 GCA_000966675.3 Picea glauca
TATACCTCCTAGTCTCCTATATATACCAAGGAGACATTTTCATTTTGAATCATCTTGTACTTGAATATTTAAGTGGGGTAAAAGGAGGTTGCCCCCTCGAAGAGGATTATTATCTAAAATTATCTCTTTTTCAAGGCGTTGAGTACTTTTCCTGAGGTTTTTCTATGCTATATTGATATTTGGTTCTTAACAAACCCACAAATAAGCCTTTCCATAAATTCAATGTGAATTTCAGATCTCTATCTGAAATAATGGTCTTGGGATACCATGCAACCTAATGATTTCCTTCATAAATACATCAACAGCATATATAGCTTTAAAAGTGGACTTAATTGGAATAAAATGAGCTTCCTTTCTCAACTGATCCACCACCACCATGATTTCATCATGTTGCTTGATTGTTCTTGGCAATTTTGTGATGAATTCCATGAAGATAGTCTACTATTTCCATTTTGGGATTTGTAAGGGTTGCAATAATCCTGTAGCTTATGTTCAAATTTGACCTGTTGAAACTCAAGACACTTCACAATATACTCTGCAATGTCATTTTTCATTCTTGGCCAATAATATAGTTGCCTTATTGTTGTTATGATTTTCTGATAACCGGGATGACCCACATAAGATCTCCTATGAAACTCATCCATAACGAGATGTTTCGACTTTTTTCAATTAGGTGCATACATTATGTTGTTATACAACAATAGCTCATGTGTTGTAAGTTGGTATTCCCCAATATTCTTCATGTTTGCGTCTTTCTACAAACCTTATTTTACCAAATTGAAATACTTATTTATTCTCTACTTAATTTCGGACCTACACATGCTCATTGTTTCTAGGTGTATTGTCTACACACTTCAACTAACTGCATTTACTATTCAATTTTATTTTCCCTTTATATGTTTGATATCGAAATCAAACTCATCGATTAGTGCCATCCACCTGACCTATTTGGTATTCATTCATGGTTTATCAAATAGATATTTCATTCCATAATGATCTTTCATCAAGACAAATATCCTTCCTAGCCAATAATTTCTGCACATTTTTAAGGTGTTCACAATGATTGCAAGCTCTAAGTCATGAGTAACATATCACTACTCATGCTCATTTAGCTTCCTTTATTCATAGTAAATCACATGACCCTCTCACATAAGGACTCCACCAAGTCCTTCCTTCCAAGAATTAGTGCAGACTAAGAAATATTTCTCAAGTTATGTGATTTTTAAGACATGGGCAATGGTTAAGAGGTGTTTCAGCTTCTAAAAGTTTGCCTCACACTTTGTTGACCATACAAACTTCATCCCTTTTATATTCAATGAGGTAATGGGATGAACAATCTTGTAAAATATCTTAATAAACCTCTTGTAATATCTAGCTAATCCCATGAATGATCTTACATCAGTTATGTTTTGAGGGGTTGGCCAATCCATGATTGCCTTGATCTTTTCAGGATCTACAACCAGTCCCTCTTCTGAGATTGTGTGACCCAAATACTAGATTTCCCTCTAGAAAAAGTCACACTTGTTATATTTGGTGTATAACTGGTGATATATAATAACATATAACACCAACCTGAGATGTTCCTCGTGCTCTTTCTTGGTCTTGGAATATGCCAAGATAACGTCAACGAACACAAGAATGAACTTATCCAAATACTTGTTGAGAATGTTTTTCATAAAACACATAAAGGTGGATGGTGTGTTGGTAAGTCCAAAAGGAACCAACACAAACTCATAGTATCCATATCTTGTTCTAAAAAATTTCTTGTGGATGTCTTCATCCTTAATCCTGACTTGGTGATATCCCAATCTCAAGTCAATTTTTCAAAATAATGTAGCTCCTCTCAGCTAATCAAAAATATCATCAATCCTAGGAAATGGGTACTTGTTCTTGATGGTCATCGTGTTCAACTATCGGTAGTCAATACATAATTGCAAGCTATCATCTTTTTTCTTCACGAACAGCATTAGTTCTCCCCACGGGGAAACACTTAGCCCGGTATACCCTTTATCCATAATTTCTTTTAGCTTCACCTTTAACTCTACCAACTCTAGTGTACTCATTATGTAGGGTAATTTAGATGTTGGAAATGCTCCTAATACAAGATATATAGAAAAATTGAGATCTTGCTTAGGGGGGATTCTAGGCACCTCCTCTTGGAACACATATTTAAATTCCCACAACACTGGGTGATCCTCAATCTTTGTATCATTACTCACAGTTGCATTGAGTACTTGTATTGCATACAATGGAAACCCTTTTCAGCTAAAATTCTTGAGTTGTAGTGTTAATATCTTCCTCACTAATACAGGATTTTGAATGCCTTGCAACACCCTCATGTTTCCTCCATTTTCTTCACATTCCAAGGTCTCGTCATGGAAATTCAATGTTTCTTTATGGACAACTAACTATTCCATGCTTATCAACACTTCATATGATCCTAATGGTAGGATATTTAAGGATACTCGTCTCTACAGTCCACTCATTTCAAATGTACATGACTCTATCACTTCTATCACCTTTCACTTAGTCTCTGTGACTAACTGAACCAACCACGATTTCACATTTTTTTTCCTTTGTAAAGCACATGCTTCAACAACTTGGGGAGAAATATAGATAAGGTTAGAATTAGGAGCAATAAAAACAAGAATGGGTTGTTTGGCAATTATACCTTCCATCTCCACCATAGAAACTTGGTGGTCTTCTTATCGATTCTCAATAGCTCCATAGATTCTCGGTACACTCCCTCCCACATCATTGACCATAGTAGCCTCATGAACATGGTAAAATATTTTATTGTCATGTTATCTATGAGGGAAGTATCTCAACAGATGTTCCTCTCCACAACCCCAACATTGTAGAGGTCATTTATTTTTCTCCCTTATTTGCTTTTTTGGCCTATTCTCACTCTGAGATGGAAAATTCAATTGGTGCATACTTTTGGTCACACGAGCGAACTAGCAGCCTCTCTTCAAATTATTATATTGGGATGGTTTAAATCCCTTCCTATAAAATCACAACTAATATGTCCTCTTCCAATCATTAAAAGTCTCTTGCCTATGCTTGGATTGCTCATAACAACACTTGGCCTTCCTAATTGTATCTTCCAAATTCTTAGGCTCATCAAACGAATCCTATCCTAATAGGACTATGATAACCCATTGAGAAAGTGTTGTATCCTTGCTTTCGCATCCTTGAGGTAAGTGTTGATGAAAAGGAATGGGAATTACTTATACCAACATTTTTTAATATCACAATGCTAAGGTGAGATAGGTGGTATTATCACCCTATGTTTATATCCTAATCAAAAATTTCAATCAACCCTCAAGAAATAAGTACTTGGCTCTAATGTTATTTTTATAATTAAGTTCTTCAATTTAAAGAAAATAGAAAAAGGTATTTGAATGTGATTATAAACAAATTAAAATAGACAATTTAAAGAAAGAAAATCAAATATATAATTATAAAACAAATCCAAAAGTGAGACCAAAATCAACAGATGATTTTATTGATTTTCATTCCAAATTATAGTCAAAGCCTTTCAATACAAACCCTTGCAAGGATAAGGATCAAAGTTAGAATTACAAGTCTATGGTGGAATTTTACATCACACAAATACAACTAATTTCTTCAAATAAAAGACCAAGGCCAGAAATATACTGGATCAACCAAGCCACAAATGCATCAATGTCTTGACTCTGCAAAATAATTATAATCAACGTTGAAAAACTAATTCATAAATCAAATTAAAATTAACAGAGCATCAAGACAAATGTATGACCTTTTGAAGCATTTCAAATATATATAATTCTTAGTCCTTTTTCTTTCCACCTTCAGTATAACCATGTTGTCAACAAGAGGATTCATCTCTATGCAATTCAGAAATGAATTAAAGATTAATGAATTTTTTTTCATAACAAGAGAAAACCTTTATCAAAATTTCCTCTTTATTTTCTCATGCATTTCCATTCATTGTCTTCTCCTTTTATTCTTAAATGAGGTAGTTCAAGTAGTTTAACTACCTTTTAGTTAGAAGGCTAAATAATTTTAATTAAGTAGGACAAATTTATTAAATAGCGATAAAGGATAATAATAAATAATCATTAATAGGTGGGGAACCCCTATGTATCTCTTATTTGTTTAATTTTTAATATTCCCTTGTTGCTCCATGATTTTAATATGTGTATCATTCCACCTCATCATCATAAAAAAATGCACATCCGACAACCCAAAAATAGACATGCCATAAATACACTTGTGCCTCCCAAAATATCATAAATATGCCAAAAATAAATTGATTTGTTTGTTGTCTGAAAATATAAGTGTAAATATGTGTTTTTACCCCTCTGTCAACCAACATTTTGTCCTTTGTTCCAATTTCCTTTATTTCACATTTTATATTTGTTTCCTTTTTTATAACTTCCTCTACTAAAGAAACTCATCTTGATAATCATAAAGACTAAGTTAGTATATACAATTTACAGCTAGTAAAACATCAAATATTATCTTGTATAGTATATAATTTAATGATGGATCTGAATTAACCATCAATCAAGCATGCAAGAAGTAAATGGAAATTGAGGGAAAAGGGAAACATTCAAAGAATAATTATGCAACTTCCTCTGCATATATACATCTTTTGCAAAACGCAACTTCCTCTGCATATATACATATTTTGCAAAACTATGCATCATTTATGTCTCCATGAACTAATAATTACTATTTTCTTATAACATGGAACAAATAATGAATTTGGGAGAGATGAAGGGGTTTGTAATGTGCGTAAAATAAAATCAAATGATAGGAGTGTATGATACATGTTCATAGTCCAGATGTAATTATTTTTCCCATACTCTTTCCACAGTATTTATGTCGTATACCAACCAAGATTCAAACCATATATTCAAACCACCAACACATATTCTTCATACATCTTTTAAATTGTTTATAAATTTGTTACACATCAAATTTCCTCACTTCGACAATGTCACATTATCATTGTCACAAGTTTCATAAGTGTCACACTTTTGTTGCAAGTGCCGTAAGTATTGCATTCTCGTTCTATAAGTGTCACCTCATGAAAGAAACCTTGAAAACACTTGATACAACCCATAAAACATGTCAGAAGAATAAACCCTATCATCTGACAACCGTAACAAAGGTTTTTCTATGAGAATTGGTCATCTTGGCAACTTTTGGGAAGATCAGCACTCCCCTTCCCATATGCAGGGAGCACTAGCGATCTTTGTCTATCTAGTAGGAAGTGTTGTAGTGATTTGTTGCCCATTGTAAGGGAGTTTTGAATTGTTTGAGCAAATCTTGGAAGAAATCCCTTTTTCTTATAAAGGACATCTATGAATGGATATAGTTGGTTTGGATCGAATCTAAACCTTAGGCTACATCTAAGGGAGATATCACAACTATTGGAGCCATATCCTCAACTAATTCCAAATATAACCAAGGTGGTTGAGACTCTCAAAGGATATAAATGGAGGCATTCTCATGGTGAACAAGGAGGAAAACAATCAGCAAAGCATAGCTATTATGACCGTGGATATTTCGAGCAAGGGTTGGACCAGGAGGGCTTGGAGAGGCTGTTGCAACATCATCTAAGGATTGTAAGTATCATTTTTAAAGTTCTCATAAATATACTTGGCCTATTTCCTTCTAGTATGTTTTTACATGTACTTGTTTATGCTTGTTTTAATCTTCATAGATAGATTGGTTTTGTCTAATCCATTAGAGTAAGAGATAGTCGTTTGTATTTTGGTTGTCCATTGAAGGTACTATTCGGAACTAGCGGATTGGAGTAGATTGGACAAACTTTGAAAGTGAGGTACATAATATTTTCCCTCTTACTCTCTTTTTCGATGGATAAAATTAATCTATAGGAATGGTAGTGTCCAATGGTATTTTCTGTCTTTGTAGAGGGGTCTGTACTCCAAGGGAAAATTCATTTATTCGTAGGAGAATTATTCTGTAACAGAATTCCATCATTAAATTTTGACCATAGGAAATGAAATAAAAAGGAAATAAAATGATTAGGGATAGATCACCAAGGGTTATCACAAGTGGTTCTGAGCCAGACCTGAAGCTATCCCTAGTGGAGGAGGTCATGGGTTCGAATATCTTGTTCACCCTTAGTGTTAGGAATGTAATTAGGTCGATGTTTTACCCCATTTACCATCCAAAAAAATTGGGGAAGTACTCATAGGATTTCCCACAATTTCTTCCATCGACAAAAAAAATCAATAGGAATAGATGAAAGGATTTATGAAAAGTGAAATAAATGATAACAATGTGTGATATTGATCTCAATCCATTAATCATTCTTGAAACTCATCCACTTTCAATCTATACTTAATTCATAAATTTGTGTTCACTATCTTTTCAAACTCATGCCAAGTAACCATCAAAAAAAATGTATATTCCAAATTGCTATCAAACGTATTGTTTTAAAAATAATTTTCTACTTACATAATAGGGGGGAAATATGTCAATTAGGTTTATCCTGAGTGGTTTGTGTTGAGGGGTGTTCCCCCCCATCCAGGTTCAATTCTTGCAAGTGAAATGTTGAGCTCTTAAGTGAGCAAGCTATCGAAAAGGCCTCGTCTTTCTACAAAATATGCTTTACCCTAGGTGCCATCCTCGAAATGAGGGGAAGTTCCTGGTGGGTTTTCCCAAGCTCTATTCCAAAGTAAAAANAGTGCAGACTAAGAAATATTTCTCAAGTTATGTGATTTTTAAGACATGGGCAATGGTTAAGAGGTGTTTCAGCTTCTAAAAGTTTGCCTCACACTTTGTTGACCATACAAACTTCATCCCTTTTATATTCAATGAGGTAATGGGATGAACAATCTTGTAAAATATCTTAATAAACCTCTTGTAATATCTAGCTAATCCCATGAATGATCTTACATCAGTTATGTTTTGAGGGGTTGGCCAATCCATGATTGCCTTGATCTTTTCAGGATCTACAACCAGTCCCTCTTCTGAGATTGTGTGACCCAAATACTAGATTTCCCTCTAGAAAAAGTCACACTTGTTATATTTGGTGTATAACTGGTGATATATAATAACATATAACACCAACCTGAGATGTTCCTCGTGCTCTTTCTTGGTCTTGGAATATGCCAAGATAACGTCAACGAACACAAGAATGAACTTATCCAAATACTTGTTGAGAATGTTTTTCATAAAACACATAAAGGTGGATGGTGTGTTGGTAAGTCCAAAAGGAACCAACACAAACTCATAGTATCCATATCTTGTTCTAAAAAATTTCTTGTGGATGTCTTCATCCTTAATCCTGACTTGGTGATATCCCAATCTCAAGTCAATTTTTCAAAATAATGTAGCTCCTCTCAGCTAATCAAAAATATCATCAATCCTAGGAAATGGGTACTTGTTCTTGATGGTCATCGTGTTCAACTATCGGTAGTCAATACATAATTGCAAGCTATCATCTTTTTTCTTCACGAACAGCATTAGTTCTCCCCACGGGGAAACACTTAGCCCGGTATACCCTTTATCCATAATTTCTTTTAGCTTCACCTTTAACTCTACCAACTCTAGTGTACTCATTATGTAGGGTAATTTAGATGTTGGAAATGCTCCTAATACAAGATATATAGAAAAATTGAGATCTTGCTTAGGGGGGATTCTAGGCACCTCCTCTTGGAACACATATTTAAATTCCCACAACACTGGGTGATCCTCAATCTTTGTATCATTACTCACAGTTGCATTGAGTACTTGTATTGCATACAATGGAAACCCTTTTCAGCTAAAATTCTTGAGTTGTAGTGTTAATATCTTCCTCATTGATACAAGATTTTGAATGCCTTGCAACACCCTCATGTTTCCTCCATTTTCTTCACATTCCAAGGTCTCGTCATGGAAATTCAATGTTTCTTTATGGAAAACTAACTATTCCATGCTTATCAACACTTCATATGATCCTAATGGTAGGATATTTAAGGATACTCATCTCTACAGTCCACTCATTTCAAATGTACATGCCTCTATCACTTCTATCACCTTTCACTTAGTCTTTGTGACTAACTGAACCAACCACGATTTCACATTTTTTTCCTTTGTAAAGCACATGCTTCAACAACTTGGGGAGAAATATAGATAAGGTTAGAACTAGGAGCAATAAAAACAAGAATGGTTTGTTTGGCAATTATACCTTCCATCTCCACCATAGAAGCTTGGTGGTCTGCTTATCGATTCTCAATAGCTGCATAGATTCTCGGTACACTCCCTCCCACATCATTGACCATAGTAGCCTCATGAACATGGTAAAATCTTTTATTGTCATGTTATCTATGAGGGAAGTATCTCAACAGATGTGCCTCTCCACAACCCCAACATTGTAGAGGTCATTTATTTTTCTCCCTTATTTTCTTTTTTGGCCTATTCTCACTCTAAGATGGAAAATTCAATTGGTGCATACTTTTGGTCACATGAGAGAAATAGCAGCCTCTCTTCAAATTATTATATTGGGATGGTTTAAATCCCTTCCTATAAAATCAAAACTAATCTTTCCTCTTCCAATCATTAAAAGTCTCTTTCCTATGCTTGGATTGCTCATAACAACACTTGGCCTTCCTAATTGTATCTTCCAAATTCTTAGGCTCATCAAATGAATCCTATACTAATAGGACTATGATAACCCATTGAGCAAGTGTTGTATCCTTGATTTCGCATCCTTGAGGTAAGTGTTGATGAAAAGGAATGGGAATTACTTATACTAACATTTTTTAATATCACAATGCTAAGGTGAGATAGGTGGTATTATCACCCTATGTTTATATCCTAATCAAAAATTTCAATCAACCCTCAAGAAATAAGTACTTGGCTCTGATGTTATTTTTATAATTAAGTTCTTCAATTTAAAGAAAATAGAAAAAGGTATTTGAATGTGATTATAAACAAATTAAAATAGACAATTTAAAGAAAGAAAATCAAATATATAATTATAAAACAAATCCAAAAGTGAGACCAAAATCAACAGATGATTTTATTGATTTTCATTCCAAATTATAGTCAAAGCCTTTCAATACAAACCCTTGCAAGGATAAGGATCAAAGTTAGAATTACAAGTCTATGGTGGAATTTTACATCACACAAATACAACTAATTTCTTCAAATAAAAGACCAAGGCCAGAAATATACTGGATCAACCAAGCCACAAATGCATCAATGTCTTGACTCTGCAAAATAATTATAATCAACGTTGAAAAACTAATTCATAAATCAAATTAAAATTAACAGAGCATCAAGGTAAATGTATGACCTTTTGAAGCATTTCAAATATATATAATTATTAGTCCTTCTTCTTTCCACCTTCAGTATAACCATGTTGTCAACAAGAGGATTCATCTCTATGCAATTCAGAAATTAATTAAAGATTAATGAATTTTTTTTCATAACAAGAGAAAACCTTTATCAAAATTTCCTCTTTATTTTCTCATGCATTTCCCTTCATTGTCTTCTCCTTTTATTCTTAAATGAGGTAGTTCAAGTAGTTTAACTACCTTTTAGTTAGAAGGCTAAATAATTTTAATTAAGTAGGACAAATTTATTAAATAACGATAAAGGATAATAATAAATAATCATTAATAGGTGGGGAACCCCTATGTATCTCTTATTTGTTTAATTTTTAATATTCCCTTGTTGCTCCATGATTTTAATATGTGTATCATGCCACCTCATCATCATAAAAAAATGCACATTCGACAACCCAAAAATAGACATGCCATAAATACACTTGTGCCTCCCAAAATATCATAAATATGCCAAAAATAAATTGATTTGTTTGTTGTCCGAAAATATAAGTGTAAATATGTGTTTTTACCCCTCTGTCAACCAACATTTTGTCCTTTGTTCCAATTTCCTTTATTTCACATTTTATCTTTGTTTCCTTTGTTATAACTTCCTCTGCTAAAGAAACTCATCTTGATAATCATAAAGACTAAGTTAGTATATACAATTTACAGCTAGTAAAACATCAAATATTATCTTGTATAGTATATAATTTAATGATGGATCTGAATTA
>JZKD02S1594921.1:0-10063 GCA_000966675.3 Picea glauca
ATGGTGTCCAATTTTAGAATAGAAAACACTTTTTCTTATTATTTTAATTTTTCCAGGAAGGTTACCATGAATATAAAGAAAGAATGTTCCCTTGTCTCTTCTCTTATAGGCATGATTATAGATAGTAGTGATACCCGACTGGTCGAAAGTGGTGCTTCTAGGCACATGACAGTTTACTGAAGTTCTCTCAAAAGTTTGACACAGAAGAACTCATCATTATAAGTGAAACTTGGAGACAATGCCAAGTATGAAGTAAAAGGAGTTGGAACCACATCATTCCAACTAGAATATGGAAACTCTCTACATATGAATGATGTCTTGTTTGTACCGGGACTAATAAAAAATCTACTCTCTATCTCAACATTGGAGGATACAATATATATAGTTTCATTTGTGGATGGAAAACTTCTTGTATGGCCTAAGGATTCAAACATTGATGCAACATAAGTGATTGGTGTTGGAGAGGGAGAATTATACAAAATCTCAATATGTCTATCCCATGAATTGATACAAGAAAACAAAAAATTATGTGATCTATGGCATCAAATATTTTCTCACCTACACTACAAGGCCTTACCAATATTAAGGAGGATGGTTAAAAGTTTTCCATATCTCCATGAAGAAC
Organism: Picea glauca; assembly: GCA_000966675.3. Classification (NCBI taxonomy): domain Eukaryota; kingdom Viridiplantae; phylum Streptophyta; class Pinopsida; order Pinales; family Pinaceae; genus Picea; species Picea glauca. The sequence goes on from JZKD02S1594921.1 coordinate 626, forward strand.
ATGAAGGAATTTGTAGAGGATGTACTCTTGGTAAGAATACCAAGGGACCTTATCCAAGAAGTCATAGTAGATCCAAAATAATCTTGCATCTAGTGCATTCATATGTATGTGAAACTATGACAGTATCATCTTTAGGAGGATTCTTGTACTATATGAAATTCATTGATGATTTCTCCTGGAAGACATGGATCTACTTCATAAAGAATAAAGATGAAGTACTTAGCAGGTTCCAAGATTTCAATGCTCGGGTAGAGAACTTTATGGGGAATAATATCAAGGTTTTAAGAACAAATAATGGAGGAGAATATAGTTCCAAATACTTCAACGATTTCTGCAATAAAGAAGGGATCAAGAGGGATTTGTCAGTTCCTTAAAACCCCCAACAAAATGGTGTTGCAGAAAGGAAGAATGGGTCTATTGTGGAGGTAGTCAAGGAAATGATTCATGATCAAAATATACCCATGTTCTTATGGATAGAGACATCCAACACAATAGTCTATATTCATAACATAAGTCCTCATCAAATATTGGAAGATAAGACTCTTGAGGAGGCATTCATAGAAGTGAAGCTAGAGGTCAACCATTTGAGGATCTTTGGTTGTATTGTATACATTCATGTACCCAAGGAGAAGAGAACAGAGCTAGAACCCTCCAAAAAAGAGGGAACATTTGTTGGATATAGAGAAACTTCAAAATACTATAGAATATATATTCTAGGACAACGTCACATCAAAGTCATCCATGATGTTACCTTTAATGAAGAGATAAATTTCAGGAGATCCAAAAAATATCACTTAGAGATTGTTAGTGAGTAGAAGGAGGCTCCTAAGTATGATGGTATACATCCAAATAGTCCAGCTGATCATCCTCCAGACCATCCAGAAGATTCAGTAGGACCAGTGGATCTTCTTAGAGATGTTGTAGTGACTAGGAAGAGGCCAATATAGATTTTTTATAATTTGCATGATGTAGAAGGACATGCAACTCCCTGTGGTATTTTCAAGGAGAAAAAGAGACCTAAAAGGTTCTCAAGTTATATGGCACTAATTAGCCACATCGTTGATTCAGAACCTTCTAGTTATGAGGAAGAAACTCACTAGCAAGTCTGGAAAGATGCCATGATGGAGGAGTATCATTCCATCATGAAGAATGATGTGTGGGAGGTCATTCTGAGACTAGAAGGGAAGTTAGTATTAACTTCCAAGTGGATTTATAAAATCAAGCATGCATCATATCACAACATCAAAAAGTACATAGCCGGGTTTGTGGCAAGAAGATTCTCCCAGAAAGAAGGAGTGGATTATGAAGAGACATTTACTCAAGTTTCTAGGTACACCTCCATCGGGACCATTATTTCTCATGCTTCATTTATGGGTTGGAAATCACATCAGATGGATGCAAAGACTGTGTTCTGCAATGGTGTGATTGAGGAAGAAGTGTACATAGAGAAACCTCAAGATTTTGTGATACATGGGAAGGAATCCCATGTTTGCATATTAAATAAGGTCTTATATGGACTCAAGTAGGAACCTAGAACATGGTACCCCTAAATTGATGGATACATTATGAGCTTGGGGTTTACCAAGAGTGATGTAGATCGCAACATTTACTACAAGGTTGTTGATCATGATCCCTTTATCTTGGTGCTATATATTGATGATTGCTTCCTCACGGGAGAAGAATGGCTCATTATCAAGTGTAAGAGGGAGTTGGACTCATAACTCGAGATGACGGATATTATATTGATGCAATTTTTCTTGGGATTGGAGGTATGGAAGAGACCGGGCTAGATTTTCCTTCGACAAGGAAAATATATAGTTCATATTTTGTGCATATTTGATATGATGGATTGAAAGTCCATGGATACACCTATGGAGACAAATGTGAATAATTTGAGTGATTCTAATTCAGATTCAGATTTGGTGGATCCAGCTATATACAAGAAGATGATTGGATCCTTGATGTACCTGGTTAATACTACGCCATATATTTGCTTTGCAATAAACAACTTGAGCCAGTTTTTGGTAGAGTAGAGACATTACCATTGGGTTGCAACAAAGCATGTGTTGAGGTACCTTCATGGTAGAGTTGGATATGGCCTCAGATATGTCTCAAGTGGTGAAGTGAATCTGCATGGATATGAATATTTTGACTTGGTAGGGAGTGGAGTGGACAAAAAGAGAACCTCAGGGTGTTGCTTCAGATTGTTGCTTCAGATTAGGATCAACTATGATATCCTGGATTATCAGGAAATAAAATTCTATAACACTCATTAAAACAAAATTTATATATCACATCCATTGTCGCAATTCATGAAGCAATATGGCTTTGAAAACTACTTGCAGGACTATCTTATCAATAGCTAGATATGACCTTGATAGATTAAGATAACCAAAGTTGTGTTAAGATTTCAGAAAATAATGTATTTCATGATAGGTCGAAGAATATTGAGATCAAATACCACTTCATCCGAGATATGGTACATAAGGGACCAGTGAATCTCTAGTACATATCCATAGATTAGCATATTGTAGACATTCTCACCAAACCTCTCTCAAAGGCTAAGTTCAAATACTTCAGGGAAAATCTTGGCGTGATGCAGAATGTCTCTCTCGCTAAAAGGGAGTGTTGATGTTTTGGGTAGCATTGGGACAACACTCTCCTCAAATTGGCCATGTGACTTGGCTAAGTATAACAACCCATGCATAGTATTTATCCTTGACCATGTGAATTGAAAAGGACCGACAAAGACTTGAGGTACATATGCATCTAACAAAAGTTCTCCTCATATGTCCATGTGAATTGGCCAAGGAGAATGGCCCAAGGAATTGATTCTCTCCATGTACTAGCATTGGGTAGACATTATCCTCAGAGGGCCATATAACTTGGCTAAGGAGAATGGACCAAGTTTAGTCTCTATCCTTGATCATGTGACTTGACAAGGACTAATAAATACTTGAGGTTCTATGTGGGAGAATTATACATCCATTGGGTGCATGCCAACAAATATTACACTAACCATGCTCAAGGACAACCTTTCTATGAAATAAGAAATCTAAGATGTACAAGAAGACCCATCTGACGATTAAAGAATCCCCACGAAGAAATTTAAGACCCAATAAGAGAAGTTGACGTCCACATGTAAAAGACATAAAACAATAAATTAAAATTGAATACCTGGGAAGATAAGTTGGCCCCACATAAAAAAAAAATGCAGGCACTTGGACAAGTATAAATAGAGGCATAGTCATTTCATTTGGAAATACACCACTCTTCTCTTCAAGTGCACACTAGCCAGTTGTCAGTTGTAGTGGTGAGATTTTCACTATCTATTGGAGTCCTTTTTATCTTGGTTAATGGGCCACACTTGGAGAGGATATAGAATTGAAGATCTCTCTTGGTTTTATATTGGCTATTCTATTGAGACACTATCTCTTGGAGGCACTAGGATTGGGGAGGACATTCTCTATATTGTATTTTTATCTATTGATGGTGATGTACTGGTAATATCTTGGAATGAATTATTCTATAACAAAGGTTGTTGGGTTTTCTGCCAAGGTTGGGTTTCCCAAGGTAAATTATTGTTCTCTGGTGTCTACTAAGCATGGTTAATATTTGTATATCTTGTTGTTTCCAATGAATTTTTATAGTTGATATTTTTAGTGTATAGTTATTCTATGGTAATTGTGGAATAAATGCAAATTTTGTATTGAAATAATAAGGAAATAACTATCAGATATGAAAATCCAAAAATTCAACAACTAGAATGATGAAGAAAATTATGTATACTTGTTTTTCTGTTGGTTGCACGGTTTAGGTCGAGATCCTCGAAGAATGAAGAAAGAAATTCAAGTTGATATGTTGAAGACCGTAGGATCACCTTGTTTGAGGGTGAAGTTGCGTGCACATGAGGGTTATGAACTTGTTGTTTATGTAGGGTGCCTACATGAAGAAGAAGAAGAGCCTATGGGTGTATTAGAAATCATAGATGATTTTTTCGGGTGAACGAAGAAGATAGATTCATATCGATTTGATAAATAAAATCCATTATTGTGATCATTTCCATCGTCGAGAGAGAGAAACATCCAACCATTGCTTATTTTTAGCAAAGGAAACATATCATGTGAGATTTGGATGAGAATCCTATGTGGAGGAGTAAAGCTACAATTCCACAGAAGTTGTGGCTTTGATATCTACTATGTTGTGCATTGGTGGAGGCAAATTGATGTTGAAAGTAGTTTCCTGATCAAATCTTGATTATATCTGAAGTTGAGTCATTTTTTAATTAGGAGATATGAAAATATGAGATGTTCCTACATGTGTAATCTTATGAATCTTCCCATAGGAAATTGTAGCCAAGAAATATTTGAGCCACTACATAGAGGAGAAGAATAAAATATCATGTGTATGAAAGGTGTTGAAGCCATCGCTCTTTTTGGTAGCTACAAATTCGTGAAAAGGAAGTAAAAGGAGTCATCCTATTTTGATCAAACACATCCTTTCTTGTGCATTGTTATGTATCAACAACAAGGATACAAATGGATGCCTAAAGGTGTGTGAATTAGACCTGCAAACGAAAAGGAGTGGATTTGTATGAAGGAGATCCATGAGGTGAAGGAGTCTATATTGGTGCATTTTTTGGTGAAGATCCATAAGAAAGAAATGAGAAGACTCATAGTCACAGTGAGAAGAGACATATATCGTAGATACAAGTCTCTTTTTCAAAGGTTGTTACTTTCTTTAGTTTGATGCATACTTGAAAGAAATCTGCAACTATTTAGCAGAAGGAATATTGAAGGAGATGTATGATGAATTGCAGACCAAAGAACCAACAAGAGAATTTTTTTAGAAAGAAGAACATTCAAATGAAAAATTGCAGTGTCCCTTTAGAGAGATGAAGTGTGTTGGGTTGAAGTCGTATTTTTTTATGAAGTGAGTTTCTTTGTATTTTCAATGTTGGTTGAGTTGATGAGGTACGATCTTGGTTAAAATGTTTAGATCTATTAAATTTTATGAATGCACTCAAGGTGACCGTGATAATGGTTTGAAAGTATTGCCGATGTATTTGGAATTATTATTGTTAATATACATATTGAGATTCATTAAATCAATATGAAGGTGAAGTTATTTTTTTTAGAATTCACAACTCTAACAAATGACAAGTGAATATGAAAATCCAAGACAAAGACAAATTCAAGAGGAAAAGACAAAACAAAAGTGAAGCACAATGATGAGATTAAGATGATATTAGTTTTTTTTGTAATGATTTATCTTTTGGGAATATATAATGGGCTTGTAATTTGTTGGGAATTTAGTTAAACATTTGGAATGATTGTTATACTTGATATGAAATGTTGTAATGATGTATGTGTGTTGGAGTAGGTGCATGATCAAATGTACTTGACACCTCAAAATGTTTTGGTCCTAGATGTAAAACTTAGCAATAGGTAAGTTGATTTCCCTAGATGTTTTGTAAGCCTTATTGAGTCATTCCTACATGGATTAGTATGGCAGCATATGTTTTCATGTAGCATGTATCCCTCTTATGCATAGAGAGGATGCGACATAAATCTTTGCAATCAACCACTAGGATAGGTATGAAGGTGGCTAGTGGACTCGTATCTAGGTTTGATGGTGACTCATAGAAGTTGAATCTTCAATTAAAGGGGGTATGAGAGATGGAGTAATCTCATAATGTGAGTTGGTTGGGATCAAGTTATGATTAAGAAATAATTTAATATGTTGATGAACAATGCAAGTGAAAAGGATTCCCATAGAACTGGTGAGTACAATGAAGGGAACCCATGTACCTCAGTAGATGGATTGATCTTTATATGGACATAAATGATTAGTTGTTTGTAGGTACAAGAGGAAGAAGCAGTTTAAGTTAATCAGTTTTGTGCAGGTACAAAAGGAAGAAGAAGAAAGTTCAAGGATGAAGCTCATAGTGAAGAAATCCCAAGAGAGTGTGTGCATTGTAAATCAATTTCCCCATCATGATTGTTCTTGGTCATATGAAACCACTTAGGAATTATAATGGTTAGGGGTAAGCCGCAAAATCCTAGGTGATTTATGATGAGGGGAAGCTGATAAAATGAATTAGCACACTAAATACCAACCATATTATGTTAGGGACCCAACCTCCCTAACCCTTCACTTAGATAGAATAATATATTTCCATGTAATAAAGGCCAACATTAGTTAATAAGGCCTATTTAATAAAGTGGAATAAGTCAATGTAAGAAGATCTAATAGAAGCTTCCGCTTCTAGAAGGATCTTCCTCTAGAATGATTTTTATAAGATAAAGTTAGTATAAATAAGAGTAGGATTCATGAGAAGTTTTTTCTTGAGAATTATTGTAATAGAGTGTTGTTCAGCTGAAGGTTTCCCCCTCTAAGAGGAAAGTGAACATTGTTTCCTATCAATAAAGGTATTATTTTGGTGTTGTAGTTTCATCTATTGTGTTTTTTCGTTGTTATTCTCTGCAATATTTATGTTTTCAGCTATTATAATAGATCTGGTGCCTTACAAGTGGTATTAGAGCACTTTGCTTGGAAGAAAATTGTGGGTTATTTTTTTTTAGGGTAGAGACTTATTTCAATGGCTTAAAGATACAAAGATTTGTCATTCAGTGCATAAATCCATGGTTAGGGAATCATACATGCAAGAACTACAACTGGTACAGTTTAAGTGCACATTGTTGGCCATCCTTGTAAGCCTTGTTGGTGCCCCTTCGAGTGGTAGAGCATTAGAAAACACCTGTATACATATTGACCTAGATCTCTTGAATCCCTCCATAGATAAACCAATCAACTACCTGACTGCTATAGTATCATTGAGAACAGCACTCGGAAAGACACTCTCTAGTACCTGGGTAGTCGGGTAGTACAACTAAGGGAATGGTCTAGCCTCCTTAGTTGGTTCCCTAAGATATTGGTACGAGTACTACTATTGGACCCCACACATATATCAGAGAGATATAGCACAGGGAAAACCCTTTTCTGTAGAAACCATGAATACCATAACCCTTGGGATAGAAAAAGACACAAAATAGACAAGATACAATGTCACAGAACTTTACCTCTTGCATTATGGTTGATAAATTACTACACATGTTATACTGTTAAGAATTTGGGCCTTTCAAAACTTCAGTATTCTCCAGATCGGAGTATAACTCCAAAAGAGTTAAAAAAAAAAAACTAGTGGTTCTGCCAGCATACTTATTTGGGACATACCCCATTGGATTACTTTTCTCCTCCTGGTCGCAATGATACCTATATTATTTTATCCTTTGTTTTCCTATGGTCCTGACACCTCTAATCGGGACATATTCCATTGGAATCCTCTTTTTGTCCTAATACCAATGATACCAACATCAATTTTTATCCTTGTCTTTCCGTGGACCCACCCACCCTTTTCCACTACCTCTCTTTTCCACCTCTTCCTGTGTTTTCCCCTCACCATGGCCACCACCTGAAACCAATATATTGAAAAACACATCACTTCCACATCCAAACTGACCACATGAAAGAAGAATTGAGGAAGGACATAAATTCCCACCTTGCCAGCCATCTTGTATCCCACCTTGAATCTCAACTTGACTCATTTCCTACCAAGGTCTTGGAAAAATACCCATTCATGGACTCCATTCATCATATGATCCACCTTATAACATCGAAGGTAAAACTTCCTCCAACCCTTTTCATCATGATATTTTTCTTCCATGAGTGGAGGTGAAGAAATTTGATGGCTTAGATACCACTAGTTGGGTCACTCAAATGAAAAACTACTTCAACTTACATGGCATCATTTATGACTTGGAAAAACTTCATTACGGTTTCCTCTATTTGGATCCTGAATGTTGGAAATGGTGGAAATGACGTCAAAAATCACGCCAAGGATATGTATCCTGGACATAGTTTGTGGCTAAACTTTATGACCACATTGACACTGATACACATTCCCTGGGAAATTTGACCAAATTGAAATAGTCTGGTACCATGGAAGAGTTTAACGTGGAATTTGAGAAATTATATTTCATAAGAGAGGTCATGTCTGATACTTTTTTCAAAGAATGATTTATGAGTGACCTCAAGGAGGAAATTCGTGCCCAAGTTCTCATGACTCTCCCCAAGACTTGGTTGGAAGCTACTCAATGTGCCAAGGAAGCCCAACATGTTATTTTTTCTCAACACGACAAACCTTATTTTCCTCTTCTCCCTCACCCTCCTACTCCTTCTCCTCATCCCACCCCTCTGAATATCCAAAAATTAACCCAGGCATAAATGGTTCAATGCCAACTCAAGAGTCTTTTCTATAATTGTGATGAAAAATATTTTTCGGGGCATAAATGTAAGGAAATTATTTTTTTCATGGCCATCTCTTAGGATGTTTTTGATGACGGGACTAAGGTTTCTCCTTCCATCGAGATCCCTGAGCCAACTCATATCACTCTGCCATTTGATCCACGAGAAGTTGAAGAAGTCATTTCCTTAAATGCACTCACTAGCTTCTTTTCTCCCCAAACCCTGAAGCTAATTGGCTACTTAAAAAATCAGAAGTTCATCATTCTCATTGACAGTGGTAGTGCTCATAATTTCATTCACCGACACATTTCTAAATAAATCCATTACTATATCCATGCAGTAAAAAAATTTCAAATCATGATTTCCAATGGAGGTTCCATGAAACGTGGGGGGCGTTGTGAAAATGTGCTTCTCATAATTAGTTAGTACAATATGAAATCTCATATGTTTTCTATTCACATGGGTGGTTGTGAAATTGTGTTGGGTGAAAAATGGTTACACACTCTCGATCCCATCCTCGTGGATTTTAAGGAATTGACCATGCAATTTCAACAGAATGACCAATAGTATAAGTTACAAGAAATCAAAGTAGGCTCACCTAAGATCATCAGTTCCCATCGAATGTAAAAGCTCCTCCAAAAATTCCATCCAAGCATTATTTCCCAACTCAATTCCATTCAAGTTGTTGAGACACCAAATGTGCATCCTGAAATCCAATCTATACTCTCCAAACACCAAAATATTTTTTCCACTCCCCATGTCCTTCCCCCTTCCCGTGATGTTCATGATCATTCCATTCCTCTAGTTCCGGGTAGTCTTCCTCCCAATGTCCTCCAATATTTTCATCCCTTTTCCTAGAAGAATGATACTGAGAAAAATGTGCATGGATTTCTTGGAACCTATGTTATTCTCCATAATACCAACCCCTAATCTTCTCTTGTGTTCATGGTTCTCAAGAAAGAAGGCACGTGGTGCATGTGTCTCGAATTTTGTGCTCTCACCAAAATCACCTTCAAAGACAAGTTTCCCATTCTTGTCATTGATGATATTTTGGATGAACTGAGTGGTGCTCAATAATTTACCTAACTTAATATTCATTCTGGGTACCACCATATACATATGAAAGAGGCT
>JZKD02S1594922.1:0-10063 GCA_000966675.3 Picea glauca
CCCGCAAAGAGTTCTAATTAATCCTAAGGCTAATCTAATTGTAAGGAAACTAATCTAATCTAACTAATTCTAACCTATCCCAAGAGAAAAACTAAAATAAAGAGTACAATGAAAGATAACACCATCAGAACCATAAATAGTTCAAGTATTCTAATGATAAATGAAAACAACAATGCTACAGGTCCATAGACAAATAGTTGTACCATACATCCATAACATCATTTTTGTACCCACAAGGAAACATGTGACAACATAAGCAAACAAAACAGAGTGTATAAATAGTTCATAAAATATAATCCTATCTACTCAACTAGAAGATAAATGCATCAAGAATAATCTCCAATACATCCATCAACATCATAGATTTCTGAAATGCCTCCTACTCTTTATTACTCAGAAATAATAGAAACATATTTTGTTACAAAGGGAAAAATCCTTGCTCTATCCTATGAGTTTTCTTTTATGAGACAAGAGATAGACTCCTTAGTTATCATGACTCTTCGTTTCCTTTTCCTTATGTTTATTTTTTCAAATTTCAAAAATTAACATGTGAGCATTACAAAGAGAAGTTGAACAAACTCATGAGTGATCATTTTCACCCTCTGGTAGTTTACAAATGATATTCGTTAAAAAATAATCATTGACTAAGTCCGTTGGATTTATATTTTGTTCCTTGAAGGTTTCTAGGTGTTTCTAGATTCTGTATGTTGATTAAGATATTTCTATATTCTTGTCCTCTGTCTCAGATTTCCATTTAGCTATTGTTGGCTCAATTTCGTTGCTCGTAGCCTGAGATATGGCTTCTTGAAGTCTGCATAGCTGGTTCTTCAATCAGATTCAGGTTCCACCTGTGTTTTTCCTTTTTGAACCATTTGTGCTCGGCATCTACCAAATATTATTATTCCATCCTATTCTTCTCCTTCTCAGATTTAAATCGAGCCATCATGGGTCTAATTTCGTTGCCCGTAGCCCCAGATATGACTGTTGGAAGTTGGCATGGCCATTTTTGCCTCATAATTCGTGGTCTATTATTTTCTTCATTTTTTGAAGTATTCTATCATTGTTTTGTCTTGGACACCTATACCACTGCATTCCTCTACCTGATACCTTTCTAATGAGATATCGCGGGCCTCATTTTGACACATCTAGGTTGTTTAAAAATCGTCACTCAACAACCATTGATTAAGCTTGTGGGTTAATCTAGACCATTGAGTTTTGAACTTGCAAAAAGAAAAATCCCACCTGCATAAGAGATAAACACTTAGTTATTAGATATATTAACCCCTATGGATATTTTGATTCAGAACCCAGGGGGCATGTGACCCACGACTTGTACCATAATTTCTCTAATTTTTTCTTTTTTATTTTTTAACATTAAGAAAATAATTTAAAATGAAAATATAAATATATTTACATTAATTTTACATTTATTTACGATTTTTAGCAAAATAAGTTACAAAAAAACTAATTACCCCCCATTAACGAAAAATAAAAATTACATAGGTTAAAACTAATAAAATAATAATTACCCTACCCCCCACTAGATTTGAACATGTGACCTCCAAGGAAGAAACACACGTTTTTAACAATTAGACCCATTCAAGTTTATTATTCATTTAATCTACCAAAAACTATAAATATATGAAAATTAAAAATAAAATAAATAAATAATAAATAAATAAAAATAAAAAATAATATATACAAAAGAAATAAAATAAAGTCCCCCCAAAACATAAAGTCCAAACCTCTACATGGAAATGCATGCCTAAAATATTTTCGTAGTCATGGTATTCAGAGTGGATATATGTACGTGAGTTGCCCCACTTCGAAAGACTATTAGAGTATGATGGTAGCTCATCACGATCGGACTCCAAACACAACGAATATATTATGCACACGTTCCAATGACTTCCCATCTCAAAAAAAATATTAAAATAAGGCATGTTCCTGAGTGCACATCTCCCCCAAAATTAAATTTAAAATATTCCACATTCACGGTCCTTTTCAAAAAGAAAATATTAAAACAATGTGGTCCCATGACTTCATGTTTTCCTTAAAAAGTGTTAAATTATTCCACATTCCCATCTTTTTTCAAAAAAGAAATCAATATAATTTCGATACTACTCTCGTTAGAGTGTCGAGTGAAGGAGAGTTGGGTGGGCTCCGAAGAGCTCACTCCAAAGGGCTATTTAGAGTGCGATGGTAATGTGTGTTGAGTGAACTTCGAGCTTTTTAGAGTGCGATGGTGGGGGGATGATATATATATATATATATATATATATATATATATATATATATATATATATATATATATATATATATATATATATATATATCCCCTCTTTTTCATGTTTTCATCATTATTTAATTAATAAATTTCCATAAAACAGAATAATTTGTCTTAAAGGTTTCGATGCATTTTGGGAATAAGGTTTGAAATATAGTTTCTAAAAATTCCTAGAAAATAGGAAATCCCTAGAAAGTAGGACCTGTGATACTACGTTTAGGTTTAGGTGAGAAAGGGGGAAAGAAAAAAATGGTAAAATATGTACAAGTTAAGTTTAGTAAAAAAATTAAAAAACAAAAACAAAAATCATGTAAATTTAAATTAAAAGGGAAATTTGATTTGTTTTTCTATTTTATTTTTATTTTTTATTTTCATTTATGAGAAAAATATGTAGAGGTTGAATGGCAAAAATGATTAGTTTATTAAACATACATAGTTTACAAAATAAATAAATTAAATTAAATACATAAAATCAAATAAAATGTCTACATAAATATTTACGAAACAAAATAAAATAAAATTAAAATTAGAATAAAAATAACATAACATAAACAAATATATATATACAAAATTAGAATAAAATATCTACAAAAATTAATAAAATAATATAATATAATTACAAATTAGGAAAATTATGAACAAATTAGACAAGTCAAGGTTCCATACCCCCTAGGTTCCACTAGTCAGGGTTCCGCACCTAGGGGTCAAAATTTAGAAAAATATGCATAGGGTAGGATTTGAAACACTAGGCATCGTGAAGAGGAGCGGGGTCAAATGGCATTTGAGGATGTGGAGATCCAACTGCGATGAGGAGGAGCGATGAGAGAGAAGGATGACACTTCGTGCGACGTTTTAACGTCACAAGTAGCGACAAATGGAAATAGGACATCGACTCCGATGAAGCGTGCATCACATGTTAGTCTATTCAATATTTGCATGTCGAAGGGCATACATGATCAGATCGCAAGGAGTGAGAACATGACCAGGTCCAGGAAAAGGTCTCTACACCAGGCCACTACAAGTAATACAAATGTAATATATATCTATCATGCATCAGGCGACAACTTGATAAGGAATCATAATCAAGAGGCTAAATAAACTTGTGGTGTGGGTTTTGGTGAGAGGTAAGAACAAGAGAGGACCTGGTGTAAACAAATCTAAATAGGTTCAAGGACAGGCTTGTGGGAAAGGTGGGCCCGACAACCTTGGGGGATTTAGACCTCGAGAAAACTACAAGCGAAGGTAATTTGCTTTCCAACAAGGAGAATCCTATGAATAATCAAGGTCAAGGTAGTAGAAAAGGATCAATATATTTCTCCACAGGCCTCTCAAGGCTGAAGCAACCATGTGAACACAGTGACCCTACAAACCTACTCCTGCAAAACAACAAGAATGATATCAACCATGTGATTAAAAGAAGACTTGCCAATACAATAAACAATATATTCCATGCATGTAATCCAATTTATATGTAGTGTCCCTAATTCAAAACCCTTTGTAACTATACATATAGGCTAGTGAGACGATTGGTACAAGTGTAAATGTAATGAACATTTAGGCTAGTGAGCCAAGGACACCTGGTTTTGGTGTTGCGTGCATTAGAATTGTGTGCAGAGAAGTGTTAACAAAGACAGGGTGCACACATTAGGTGTTCCACACACCTGGATAGGTACACACATTGCACTATGTCGCACACACTTGGGTTAGTGTGCAAGAATGAATGGATATGTATGGAGGCTAAAGAGGCTAGTGAGCCTAGATGTAGATAGGCCAATGTGCCTATCCATGTAAATATAATATTGAATATTACTATAATATTTCATTGTTGCGCACTGACTAACTCAGACGAAAATAGATGGGGGGAACCTACTCCACCAAAAAAAAAAAAAAATGGGGTGAGTCGTAAGTCTTAGGAAATATTTTATAATACTTTCGGGAAAAATGTGATGTTAGATATATTATTATTATTATTATCCTAAGTTCCTTAGGGTATGGAACTAGTCACCAAGTGGCTTAAAGCTACTTCTAAAAGGTGACAAGTGTCAAGTGGAAGGCATGAAAAATATATTGTTGGCCTTAATGTATTTAGGGGAGGATTTTTTATTTTGTGGATGTTGCAAGCTTTGGTGAGAAGAAAGGGGGTTAGACTGTATGGAAAATATGATTATTACCTTATCTGTCGGAGAGGCTTGTAGGGAATTGTGGGAATGTATCTAGAGTTTCATTGTAGAAAATATGGGTTGGAAAACTATGAGCAGTCTCTCTCGGTGAGAGACTGGTTGTTGTGGAGTGGTTTCCAGATCCGTGAGAAAACGCTCCAGGTGAGTTTTTTTGGGAATTGTTTCCTGGTGCATTGGGCATTAGTCACAGGGCTCAGAGACTTCATGTTCTTCCTATTGCTGGTAACCCTGGGAAGGGAAGTGGGGAAGTCGAGGGACTAGTGAGCAGAAAAGGGGCACACTTGGGTGTGATAGGTGTGTGGGGAATGAGGGACTATGGGCTAGTTGTAGTAGCGGGCACCTAGGATTGGACAATTCTAGTTAAGTTTCATACAATATCTTGTCTCTAGGACCCTTTTTTCCCTGGTGGAGTTGAGCCCTATCTTGGGGGTGAGCTATTGTTGAACTTGTAAGAGAAACAACGTCTATGGCTGGGAGGAACATCTGAGTCAAGGCCGCAGTTGATGATTTTCATTAAAGATAAGTGTTCTTTATGTGTTTGTCTTGTTTATTGTGTTCTTTATGTTCTTGTCTTGTTTATTGTGTTCTTGTTATATATGTTTGACATGATTTGAATATAAGTATTCAATGTTATTTTTTTTAATGATGCTTTCACTTGTAAGTACAATACATATAGCCTGTAATTGTAGCTATGCCTAGATATAACCATAATGACTAGTTTTTCCTATTATGTTAACCTAGATATTTTGGTTATAAGCCGTTAAGAGGAGGATTGAGTGGTTGAGTTTATAGGATGGTATCATGTGTGCACGAAGGGGATGGAAATTTGAGTGTGTGGACAAAGAAAATAGATTCTTCACACAATGAAATCTGAGTTGGCACATGACGCTCGATGGTTGTGCACGGGGTTGTGATTTGTGAATAGTATGATGGTGCGCGCTATTGGTGCACACTGTTTTGAGTTAATTTCACTGCTAAGATTAGGTTGTAAGAACAAAGTTTCTTCCATTGTTATAAGTTGTAAGAAGCGGCTCAATTTAGGTTGAGCGTGTTACTACAAGAGATACTGAGTGGATTATGTTAAAGTAGATCTGGTGCAATATACTTCTAGAGTAACATTGGTCAGTTATATGCTGGGAATGTTATAGTTTGGTTGACTGAGTGCTCCTGAAGTTGAGGTTGTGTGACATGGCCAGCCTTGGGTGGCTAGGGACATTACATTCTGGTATCATATTTATTGGTTCAACACTTGAGAGCTATTGATTCAACATTGGACTTGTATGGGCCATATTTTAGCATGAATAGGTGTGTGTGCTAAGAATGGTGTGTCGCACGGTGCATAGTTTCATTTACATGGAAGCCAATAGTGCATAGTATAGAGTTGTAATGAGTGCAAATATAGTGATGCATGAGTGTGTGCACTAGTGTTTGGATGTTAAATTCATCCAAGAAATCCGAGGAAAGTATTTTGACAAAATGGTGCAAAGTTTTCATGTAGTTGTTGCATGAAATCATGTAGCAAATTTTAATTTCAAGCACATTTTGCAGAGTTATTAGCGATTAGAGAAGGATAGGTTTAGTACAAAAGGTTAAAAGAATGGAAGATGTATAGAGGAATTATAGTATTGATTATGAATTTGGGGATTTGTATGTCAGGTTGGGTGTTGATGGTACAAAATCCAAGGGGGGCGCATGAATTTGGTAGAAGTTTTAAAAGTATTGCAGAAAGATGTCAAAAGATGTAAGGTTTATAAGGAAAGGATTATGAGAGCCAAGGTGCAAAAATATGACTTCAATGTCAAGTTTATGCAGAGCCTAGATAAAATAGAAAATAAAATGGACAAGGAGACAGAGACTAGTAGGTCAATAAGTTGCAAGTCTCATGATGAGAAAAGAAGAGAAGAAAGAAGTGTTGGTAAGCATTTTCTCAGGAAAACGCGTAGTAGTTCAAGTCCATATTGTTGGAGTTACTTCACACACACCTAAGATTTATTTTTCCTAAGGTTTTTCCTTGCTTATTAGTCATTATTCATTATACAGTCTCCTATATTTTAGGGTAGAATATTCTCTTAAGTTGACACTTCAGTTTGACTAGTTGAGTTGAGCGTAGATGTTTTATCAGTTTTGTCACCATGCAACATTGGGATCATCACCATGATAATGTGCACTTGCCTTGGTTTCATCACCAAACTAGCACACTACCCTTGATTCCTTGATCTACTCCTCACTACACTTTGTTTCATTCAGTTAACTGAAGATTGGTTGACTAGTTAACTCAGCTAGGTGGAAGTTCACTCTCGTAACTTCCTGAGAGACTAGAATAGGTGGCAGCTCACTCCCATAATTGTTGGTGTGTGTCCAGATCACTCTAGACCACCACTATGGCGCATTGTTTCTCCTCCAGTGTGCATTGATTGAGTTATATAGAGTATATCATGTGTAAATTATTCATTATTCATTAACGGTTAATGAGAATTCTTCCATTCTTTCTCTCTTGCTTATTCTTTCTTAATTTCTCTCTACAAATGTGTGTAGTATTTTATATCTAGATATATTATGTGCATGTTCAACACATTTACATGGTATCAAAGCCAACAGACTACTAATAAAAATCTACACTAAAATTTTTTGCAGGTACAAAAGATTGAAGACAATGAAAAGATGGATTTCCAAAAATAATTCATTCTTACACCTTACAATTACTTTGCATGGAAGGAGAAAATAGTCATACATGTCTAAACTAGAGGATTGTATAGGTTAACCTTGAATATAGACATAGATAACCAACATCAACCATAGAAAAATACAAGTACTTAAATAGAATGGATGAAGCATTCAAAACAATTTGTAGTCTTATTTCTCCCTATCTCCTTTTTCACATATTTTCCTGTAAGAGTCCCAATGAAGCCTGGAATGCCTTGGAAGGGATCTTTGGAAAACATGATGAGATGAGGGGACACATGCTGGAGTTGGAATTTCTCACATTGGATCCAAAAATATTTGACAATATCCAAGATTTCTTTACAAAATTCAAGGATTTACTGTCGCAACTCAAAGTTTGCGGGGTTGAAAAATCTGAGGAGAAACAAATTGTTCTCACCATTCTCTCCAAACTTGGTCCTAAATTCTCTTTGTTCATGTCCACATTCCATTCAGTTAGATTCACCTCTATATCCACCTGAAAGATGCGTTCTCTTTAGGCAGCCATCAATATCAGAAATATAAAGATAAAGGAAAAAGGAAATCTCATGCAAATCCTAAGAAGGAAGGGTACTCAAAACCCTTCACCGATGCCTATGGATCCAAAGGGGAAAAGGGATGAAAAGGGGAGAAATGCACATACTGTGACAAATGATTCCATCCAAAATCCGCATGAATGCAAAAAAAAATAGATCTAATGACCCAAACACTTCATCAAAATAACCTTGGAGATCGCATCCCCAAGGGTGCTAAGAAGAAAAATCCATAATATCATAATCCCAAGAAAAAAAATTCTAGCCATTCCTTGATTGCCATCAACTTCTCTCCTGATGCTTGGATCCTAGATTCAGGAGCATCACATCACATGTCTGCCACAAAAGCATTCTATTCTTCATTGAATGCATGTAAAGGTCCTCCTATTCTGATGGGGGACAACTCTTTAGTCAAATTCACCGGAAAAGGAAGGATTGAACTCACCAACAGAAGCTTTGATAATGTGTTGCATGTTCCCAAAATCTCTGTCAACCTTCTACCCGTGTATCGGATGAAAAATTCTGGCACCGAAAAGAAATTCATATTCACACCAAATGCAGTGGACATATATGACATGTAAACCAACTCCAGGGTTGCTACCAATGAGGTAAATCATCAATCTAGATTGTATACATTTTCTGAATTTATTGAACTAGACTATGCTTTACTACTTACCCATGTTGATGAAAGTAGTAGGATATGGCACAAAAGATTTGGACATTTGAATTTCAGATATATGAAACAACTAAGAAAGCAAATATTGGTTGATGGTCTACCAAACATCCATTTCTCTAAGGGAGTATGTGAGGGATGTGTTCTTGGAAAACACCCTTAAGAGAAATTCGACAAAGAAAAGTCTCAGTGAGCTTTCACGCCTTTAGATCTGATCCAAAGTGACCTTATGGGTCCTTTTCTGCATCCATCTATCATCAAAGCAAGGTTTGTTCTCATTTTTGTTGATGATTTCTCACATTTTACATGGATTTACTTTCTCAGGCAAAAATCTGAGGTCTTTCAACACCTCAAAGATTTCAAAGCCCTGGTTGAGACACAGTCCGGAAAGAAAATCAAAATCCTCTGAACTGATAATAGGGGAGATTATGTCACTCATGAGGTCCATATTATTTTCATGAGGCAACGATTCAGTTGCAACACACAGTTCCCTATACTCCGCAACAAAACGGAGTTGTTGAGAAGAAAAATAGATCTCTAAAGGAGATGTGTAACACCCTATTTCCCCCAGTCTGTAAAAATAACTATATTGGCCAAGAACTATGGAAAACTCAAAGATGTGAATGTTTTATTTGACAGACCTTTGTATAAAAGGTTGATGAATGTAAATTATATCATGAATCTGTGTCGCGTGATTGCTGGGAGGGGGATGTGCTGAAAGAGACTACGATGGTTGATGAGAGGTGGTGGAAGGGGCTAGGAATGGTTGCGTTAACTTCCACCGAACCGAAACTGTATTGGTTTGTACGTGCTCGAAAACTAAATCTCACTCTCTGACCCTGGAATGAATTACCTGTCAGGATGGTAGGTGGGGAGGCTCCTCAAGAGTAAATTAGGGGATGGGGGCGAACCGCCCATCCACAGAAGCTCTCAGACCTGACCACGGACATGGAAATTCGTGCCACATGTAACCTCACAGAGAAAAAGGCAAGGAAAGAAGTGTGGGAGAGGGAGGAAGAGCGCGCGCGACATGAATCACAGAAGGAGAACCAGAGGAACTTCAAAAATACAGAGAGTCATGAGCAGAGGAGAAGGGGAGTAGCCTTCGTCCTTGACTTCCGTGAGCTAGAAGTAGGAGACTAAGTCTCAAAGCATCATGGTCTAGCTCGGGGATGGCTAGTGGTAAATCCAATTGGAATCATTGAGCCTATGGTTGGGTGGAAACGAGCACCCCTCTCAGCATTCCTATCACATCTGAAATTTCTGATAAGTGTTATGTCTTGCATTTGGAATTGAATGTCACAATTGCATGCTCATTTTTAATTCACTCGTAAATAGTTTCTGTATCGAAGTGTTTGCCTTGTGCTTTGATTGGAAATAATGGATGCATGCTTATACTGATATAAATACAAATCGATTAATGTTTATAATGTATAAGTTCAAGATACGAGTTTGTTCCCCTGAGGATTGACCCATCTAACTTGACTTGTGCTATGCCCTAGTTTATCCTCCCGAAGGCACCCTTTTTTGAGAAAGTCCCTCGCATTCTAGAGTCAGAGTGAGCCCCTTGGAAAATACTACCATTTAGGGATGATTTTAGGGGCTAAATTTCACTCATGGGCTAATTTTCCATGGTTTTTCCCAAAAAATCGATTCGCTATTCTAAAAATGATTCGCCCAAATTCTATAG
>JZKD02S1594923.1:0-10063 GCA_000966675.3 Picea glauca
ACTTCTTGGGTTTTCCTAATGATTGGTCTGTTGGGAGAGGAGACGAGCTTGGGTATTTCAATAGGATGTTGTAACGACAATGGATCATTTTGATCATCGTTGGGCATGATTTATGATGCTCTCGATTCTTTGGTTATCCTTTGTCACTGAGAGCATTTCCAACCTTGTCTGACCATTCCCAGGTATAACAGGTTACCATTGGTTTTCGATTTGCAGTTAGGAGACCAAGTGTTCAGGTGGTGTCAAGGTTCAAGCAAGGTAGCATGTCTTTTCAATGATTCCCTTTAGGGTAGGGTTTATGTGGTCTCTTTGGATGTGTAAGCTAGGTTCATGTGGATTCAAATTACTAGCCTAGTCCCTCTCCCTAGATACATCTAGATTGTAGTTTGCTACTTTCCCCCAACTTCATCTCAATTTTCTATTCTTAGTGATTCAACCGAGGATCCCTATCTGGATTTGTATGCTAGCATCACTCAATGTTTTGCGGTTGGGGAGGTCATCCTCTTGGGTGACT
Source organism: Picea glauca (assembly GCA_000966675.3). Taxonomy (NCBI): domain Eukaryota; kingdom Viridiplantae; phylum Streptophyta; class Pinopsida; order Pinales; family Pinaceae; genus Picea; species Picea glauca. The sequence continues at coordinate 515 of JZKD02S1594923.1, forward strand.
TTAATGCCCACACTAGAGATCTCTATATCCCTCTCCACAATTGTTTAGACGATGTGTTCTATATTCAAGAGATAGATCTAGATTGAGTGGGACTTCATCGGTTGTTAGACAATGCTTTAGGGCCTATTATAGGCTTGTAGCTCATGGCAGGCACCTCTTGCGGCTTGGAGAATCTCACGAGCCACTGACCTTGAATGGCCTTTCTCGCTTCCTAGATTCCAACTATTTCACATGCATCCCCCATGGTGGGGGAGTCAATGTGTTGGATTACGCCATGTCTAGTCATGACCTACTCTTGTTTATTAGCCATTTCTTGATAACCCCCATTCCCTTAGTTGAACATGCTCGTATCTCCTTATTCCTATTGGCTAACACCCTCCCTCCCCCTACCCCACCTCCTCTGGGTCCACCCCAGACCATAATCCTCTTTGATGGGAGGGGGGGGGCTGACATCCCTTCCAAGGCTGCCAAAGCATGGAGCGAAGCGGGAGCATTTTATGAATCAGGAGCGTCAAGAGTGTCATTTTCCAAAATCTTCGGAGCAGGAGCATCTGTTTTTTTTTTTTTTTTTGGTATAATATATAGATAGATTGCATTTATATTAAAAAAACGCGCAGAAAGACAAATTAGCTGCATAATATATAAAACCATGTATATTTGTACATTAATATAGATAGAAATGGCATCCATAGTACATCAATGATTAATCATTCGAGCATCAACCATCTAGATTCTAACAATTATAAACTTACAAACCAACATACAAAATTTTAAGCCATATAATAGAAAGTAGACCACTAACTTATGGAATGAAATCAATTATCTATAATCCAACAACTGTTAACAATAACATGAATCATGACCAAATAATTATTTTTACAAAATAGGCCATCTGCACTGAAGTATGAAGACCGAAAGGTACAAAACAATGAACTTTAAACTTTAAACTTAGCTTGTTGCTAAATACTATGAATCTATCAACTATAGGCTGACATATAAAGTAATGAAAAAGGAGAAACGTAAAAAAACTATCCCATCCTCCTTCCACCACCACGATTGTTGCATGGGCCTCCTCGTGGTGGTAGTGGAGCCTCCCGAGAAGGATGAAACTGTGCAGACGTAGATGTAGATAGCTGGGACAAAAGTTGAGATGAAGCCCCTAGTGATGTACTTGGAGTCTTGGATATGTGGACCATGGAAGTGGATGACGTTGTCATCTCAACATGATCGTCATCATCCAAAGAACATTCTCCAATTGCTCTAAAAGCAATACTCCATCGTCCAAATTACCCTCCTCTGGATTGTTGTCCCAATGCTTCAAGTTTTTATCCATCTTATCCTCCTCACAGTAATGGGACAACAATCACAAGTTGTAATGAACATAAACGAAGTTCTTTGATCAGTGTACATTCAACCTGTTTCTTTTGACGCTATGGATGAAACTATAGGTGCTCCTACACCTCTCTATAGAAGTGTTCACCACTTGTGAAAGCACGTGTTGCCAAACGTTGCAACTGTGGGGTAGCACCACCATGCATGTTCCACCACTCTAGAGAATTCAAATTCCCTCGATCTCTAATTGCAAGGTTAGTCCCAAAGGCACCATGGCTAAGGATGTAGTGGCCCAATTGTCTCCGTATGGTGTCACACTCTTTGTCCGAGACCATTTTTTCTAATGTTTTCATATAACTAGCTTGAACCTCTGGATCTTGGTGTGGTTTTTTCTTGGACCCACCACTAGGTGTTGGTATGAAATCCATGATAAATGATAGTATTTAGGTGTTAGCACATATGCTAAGGCATGTAGTGGAATATTTAACATTTCCCACCGTTTTTCCACCTCTACACGAATATGATTATACAGGTTGCATCTCTAGGCTCAACAATGTCATTAATCTGCCCCAACATGCTATCCATTTGCTCATACACCTCCCCAGTGATTGGTCGATCTGAATCTGCAAACCTGATCATGCTATAAATTGGTTTGGTGAATTGCAAAACATACCGAACTTGTGACCAAAATTGACTATCAAGAACTGTCTCCTTCATTGCATCAACACTTTCTCTATCAATGCTCATTTCATCCCATGCATCACTCATTACCATAGCACCCAAAGCTTGTCTCACCTTCAATAGGTGCTTAAAGGTGAGGTAATAGCTAGCAAATCTAGTTTTTGCAATCTTAAGTAGCTGCAACCTAGAGTAAGTGCCATAAAAGTAATTGACCCTTGTATGACATGTAACAAATTTGATGAGTTTCTTCCCTCTTTTGTACAATTCATTAATCCATCCACATTCTCTATGCTTGACAATATCATGCATCAAAAGGTTCAAGGTGTGCACCAAACACACAAACCAAAAGATGTGTGGATGAGCTCGCTCAATGATTTTACCTGCTCCCTTACAATTTGCTGCATTATCAATGATTATTTGAATCACATTAGAAGGACCAACATCATTAATGGTTTTCAATAGGATCTCTATAATGTTTTGAAAAGATGTAATGATTGAGGAGTCATGTGTTGCAAGAAACACTGCACCGGTAGCAAAAACACTAAGAACATTGATCAAATGTTGGTTTCTAACATTTGTCCAACCATCCGTACAATGGATACCCCAAAGTCCCCTCAATCATCTGTAAACCGTGTTAGAGCTCTTTGAATTTTTGCTCTTTCCCTGTCAGGTAACACAATTCTGGCTTTCTCATAGGAGGGGCTCTTGTATCCTTTGAAGGCTTCGTTGATTCCCTTAACAAGATCATGCCAATCGAGGGACTGAAGCACATTGAATGGAATACCACAAGTATAAAGAAACTAGGCTACTTTTCCATCCACCTCATCCCTACCTCCAATATCAAGGAAATCTGCTATTGTTCTTCTAGATCCATAGGTTCCAGAACCATGAGATGGAGATGTGTTGCCACCAAATTCAGATGAGGCATCAGAGTGAAGTTTTTGTTTTTTACCATGTATTTTTGTCTCTCTTCCTTGGATATCTTAGGGAAAAGTGTGATCCCAATGGCCCCCTTCTTATCATCACTATCCATTACGCCACAAAGATGCCTCCTCATAGGGGTATATGAACTGGTAAAAGGTTTTCCATCATGACAATCACGAGGACAAAAATTTTTACTGGTTCCACCACCTCTCCCCTCCTCAACCTCTGTCACAAATTTCCACAAGGGTGTTGATGAAGCTTTGCCACCTTCATTTCTCTCTTCACCCTCTTCATTCTCTTCAAACTCGTCACCATCTTCATATTGTGGTTCATCATGAGAATGACCACTACCTTCTTCTTCTGTCTGATGCTTATTCCCCGCCAAGACCATGAGAATAAAAAAAGGAATGATAAACCAAAAGAAGACCATTTTCCTCAAGTTTTAGATGAACAATTTGCAACGAAATGGGGGAGAAGAAGGAATGAGAAAGAGTAGGAGAGGAGAAAAAACCATAAATATTTAACAAAGTTAACCCAAGGAAATGAGGGAGTTGGGGTTTGGTCTTGTTATCCCCTACCCTAGGGATAACTAAGGAGATCATGTCTCGAGGCCCACAGGTCCTAGACATGGAGTACCGAGAGTCGGATGACTTGAGCATGGCCTCAGAGGGCCCCTCTTTTCTTCAGTGCAACCCATTTATTAGCAGCAGTAGTATCCATCCCACTAGCCTGGTCCTGAAGTAGCAGTAAGTTTTGCTCCATGAGGTAATGAGTTCGGGTATCATGGTATGTGTCACTCTGATTAGTGAAGCACTTGAATATGTTGCGTTAAATTCTCCTTCATTTCATAATGTTTGCTTGAAAATTATGCTCTTTAACTTGTTCATACCTGGAAGGGTGACATGATGCTTTAGTAAGTTGATCTCCCTTTAGGATGGGTTACCATTGGGTGGGTCTATGAAAGGTCATCATCCGTTCCCTCCATACTTACAACTTTCCATCTTTATTCCTCTCATTTCCCCCCTACCTTTGTTCGAGCATCGGGATTTGCCATACTAGTAAGGGTTGTACCTTGCCTTGTGGGAAGAAGGGGCTAAAGGCCCAGAGGGTAAAAGTAGTTGGCAAGAGTTAAAAGCCAAAAAATGAAACCTTTGAGATGCTTCGTCTAGGGATTCCCGAGAAAGCAGTAAAAAACTTCTCAGTAAGAAAAGGGAACCCATAAGATAAATAAACACTCAAGGTATTAGTTGGTCGATGGGAGGTCTCATCATGAGCCAACCTATTATGACCATGGGCATGTAGCGGTATGACACTACCATCTATCTGGTCACCAAACCAGGTTAGTAGCTCTTGGTGGCATAACCAAGGGAAAGGGGGTCTCATCATGAGCCAACCTTCTCATCTTCGTGAAATGCTTGTGGATAACGCTGTCATCTCTGGTCATTAAGCCAGGACAATGTCCCTCAACTCTTCCCTTGAAGCATAAAAGCAAAAGATCAAAAGCAATGAAGCTAAGAATAAAAGGCAGTGAATGGGCTAGGAAATGGCATCTATGACAAGGTGCAACTCGCCCGCTATAAAGGCACCCACAGGTAAGATTTACATTTCCTTGTTATCACCGCACTCGATGCCCAAACGCTTACCCCACACCACCTCACACACTTACATGACCTGGATTGGTTCTCACCTGGGAAACACCCCAAACTTAAGGAGGATTAGCCCAATAAGACACCTTGAAACCATCTCCAAACCTGACTTGTTAAATTGCATAACGTCTTTGAGCATTTGTCTGGGTAAAAGTGGGGTTTGATGCACATGTTTGGGTAATTTAATTATTGGATGTGATTTACATGTTATGATCCCTGTGACTTATGAACCTTTGAAGGGCGTACTTGTTGTTACTGCAGGACCTTGCCTAGAGGACAGGTACACATGGGGGAATGATTAGCTCGGACCTTCATGGGGCTGGAAGCCCATAGATGGATGTTGTAACATCAGAGATTTGCACCAAGAAGAAAGAAGGACGTTGCCCTTGGAGACACCCTAGCAGGCCTAGATCCAAGGGGATCTTTCTCTTCCACCTGGACGTTGACCTTTGAGAGCCCATGACGTCACCTTTATGACCCTAGACATCATCCAGAGCTCGGGTTTTCACTTTGACGACAGTTGTGAGCTGATTGACATGTGTGGGCATCATCTAGGGCCTTTGTAGGCCAAACATTCTGCATCTGGAGCCCAACGTTCCACCTTAGGGGCTCAACGTCACCCTAAAAGGGCATGACGTAACCCTTGGAGATGATTTTAAGGGTTAATTATTTTTATTTATGTAAAAAACTGGATTTTAATGTAATTTGGCTAGGTCGACCTTTATTTGACCTAAAATTAATTAAAGTTCATTAGTTCTATATAAATAGAGAGAAAGTACTCTCATTTTTTCATCACAACTCCTCACACAAGAGGAGAGGTCTGAAATTTACGCCCTAGAAGGGCTATTGGCTGAAATTGTGAGGCGCACTTTTGTATAAGGCTATTTTTTTGCAAGTTGGATCAATCTTGGAAGCTTTTATGGTGATCTTGCATGGTATTTCATGATTATTCTTGGTGCAAGTAGGTAAAATCTGCATTTTTTGTCATCTATTGAATGGTTTATGTATGGTTTTATTTTTTCATACAAGATTATGAAATTGCATGATATGCTTAATGCTTGAAGTAAGAAACTTAAATTGCTACTTTCTTACTTTCTATTTGCCAAGCTTTTCATTGAATTGATTTAGTAACTAGTGAAACCCTAGGGACTTAAGTTACTACTTCTCCTATGCATTCCTCTTGGACCTTTGTGCACTATCAAAATTGATTTGCAGCCTTAGAAGAAGCCGTCCACTTGACTCCATAAGCCCTATAAGGCACTAGTTCTAGCCTCTCTCTTAGTGAATGATTGATCAAACAAACACTCAAACTCTCTTCCTTGAAGCTCTTGCTAACTTCTACTAACCCTAAACTAGACTAATTCACTAATTAACTTGCTACTGTTGCAAATCATTGCTATTGCCATGCTAATTCATATTAATTTGCTGCATACACGTACATAACTTGCATCTAACTCATAAATTGATTGTGATAATTGCCAAACAATCTACTTGATGAATGCTAAGTTTACATGATGTTTTCTTGCAATTCTGAGCACTAATACTTGCTGCTGTTACAAAAGATTTCTACAGCCATCTAACTGCAACAAATTCTCTGCAAAATTGACATTTAATGCTAGCTAAACATTGCCAAATTTGCTTGTGACAACTGATTATCATCATGCTTAGTTAAAACTACCTTTTCATTGTCTTTTAAAGCAATTCCAAGGCATATTTTTTTGCGGCTGTTATAGAATACTTATTGTTGTTGTAAACTTTCATATTGCTGCAATTTTATATCAGCTAGCTTGTATTTTGAAGGTTCATGGTCTTATGAAGCACTAACATCATTTTGTACTTGAAAGCTGCCATATTTTTTCTTTGTTGTCTTGTTATGGGCAGGTACACTTCATCTTTACTATTGCTTCATCCCTTAAAGGCCTAAAGAACCTTTTGACTTGAATGACCAGTGAGAGGGGATTATTCTCGCATCCTTGCCTTAGTTTTATCAGCTCTTTAGGTCACTGGGGACGTCTCCCTTGGGGTAATCTTGACATACTCCTAAACATAAAGGGATTTCCTATTAAGGTGACAGTGATAGGTCACCCCTTTGTTACGCCAATCTTGCATCACTTGCCTTGGGCTTTGGGCAAGTACATATTGTGCGATAACAAGGCTTACCTCTTTAGCTCTTGAAACTTGAAAGCTGAAACTTGAGATAGATGGTTGTCTTTGCTCTCTCCTCCAAGCTCTTAAAATGATTCGTAAACGAGACGCTCATAGCCAACTTGCTTCACCAACATAGATACTATGCGGAAAATTAAAATCTAATCTATGCTACGATCTTATATATAAAACTATGTCACACAGAAGTCACTAGGCCTCCGTTCTTCTGTGTTTCACAAAGATCTCTCATCTTGTCTACTACAAATATTCTGAAGCTAGTGACCAGATTTCGATGCTCTGTGAGTTTTTTGTCCATGGTGTAGCCTCTATATTTTTAATCACTGCAAGGCCCTCTTTGTGCAACCAATGGAGACAACCGACTGCAATCCCCTCTGTTCTCAAACTGTCTAGACATTACACATAAGGAATTAGATGCCAATGCAACAGTGATAAATTGTTGTTCTCAAGGAGCCAACCAATCTTGGTTCTCTACTTTGGATAACTTGCTGTCCAGTGGCTTGTATTTCTGCTCATCACTCGGTTACCAAGCCCATGTTTACCAAGGTAGATGAATCAACCAAGAGACAATCCAATCGACCAGAGTGGAATCCAGGTCTACTAGTAAGTGAAGTCGGCTAAATAAATAAGGGGAAAAACAACCCGGTGGAATGAACTGACCAACAACGAAGAAAACTACTCAATGGTTGAGTTGGGTTGACCGACAGAGAAGAGAAATGATCAGAGGGTGAATTGGGTAACCATTGGTGAACAAAATTGTCTGAAAGGCGAATTGGACAAACCACAACATCTAAAAACGTCCCACCAACCTCCAAACACGTTCGACAACATCTAAAGACACCCCTGCAAGTTGAAATTTGCCCAACATCAATTAAAAACGTCTTGTGACATCTAGAAATGCCCAGGCTTTTCGGAATTCGCCCAACCTTGTTTAAAAACACCCAACAAATTATAAAACGTCAGACAACCTTTAGAAAACGCCCAAAAAAAAATTTAGCTCGTCCAAATCAAAAGGAAGTCGACCGACTGAGTAAATCCAACTTGTCGTAAGTCAAGTCGACCAACAATGGAAATAATGCGACTGACAAAGAGTTGAGTTGACGAGGGACATGAAAGTCGACCAAGAGAACGTGTCGTCGGCCAGGCACAAGATAAAATGCCCTGGGTTAATGTAAACTCGCCCAGGCACGAAGGTAGATGCTTGACGTCGGTGAAAAAACGTCTTGGGTGTAAGGAATTTGCCCACAGATTTAGACTCGAGTAGGCATTTAATTTGGACGCCCTAACACCAGATAATTCAACCCAGTGGTATTCGAGTCGACCGGAGGGAGCTAAGTCGACGACAAATAAAGGAATCGACTAGCCAGGGAAATTAATCAACCCATGAACAATTCGACTTTCCAAGGAGAGAAAATTATAGTCCGTGTAGATGAGAAAACACCTTAGCAATTAATTTATATTTCCAAGCATTGTAAACTCTCTTGACAAATTAATTTTAATATCCATTGGTCTTCGACTTTGACGGGAAATGGAGGATGGACAATTGAGAGCGGTCGTGGTTCTTCATTTTCATTAAGACCCAATTATAGGCAGCAATTAAACACATGAGAATCCATATCTCAAGTCAGAAATGAAATGAACAACGAACTAATGCTCAACATAAGAAATCAAACACGACCAATCACTAATGAACTTCGAAGTTTTGCACTGGAAACCCAAATGGGAAAAACTAGCTTCGCATGGGGCTTAGTCTTTTCATTATGGCAATCTCTGGTTACATTGCATTCATGGCTTCGATGCCTCTTCCTCTCTCAGACAAAAAAGACCCATTGCAAATGAGAGTGAAGAAAGAAATAGGGAGAGCTGGGGGGTAGGGGGAAGGCCAATAGCCCTGACCCTTTGTTTCCCATACCTCAAACTTCTTTCCTATTCAATTATTAAATTACATTTAATTCTGCATTTTCCTCTCATGTTCTCATTGTTTTTTTCCTATTAGACTTTCAAATTTACATTTCCTACATAGTTTATTGACCTTCTTGAATTGTCAATTCAATTTTATAAGTATCGAGTCTTACACCCATTCGTTGGCCTAGATCCATTTCGAATCACACAAATCTGTACTCTCCAAGCTCTCCTTTGCTCTCTCCTCCTGTCCAAGCTCAAGCAAACATAGATGAAAGAATGAGGAGAATGGAGGGGGAATAGCTCCTTTATTATCCTCCTTTCTTTGCCCTAAACCCTAAGCCTAGGGTAGTACCCACCCCTTTCATAAATTATATTTTTTTTTATAAAACAAAGATGCATTTTTTTGGTTATGCACGGGAGCGTCCGAGTCTCTCGTGGGAGAGTGCTCCAAAAATTCTGGAGCGCGACGCTCCTAGATTGGCATGGAGTGATCGTGAGCAGGCTAGGGTGCGCTCCAAGATTTTTGGAGCGTGCTCCAAGGGTGGCTCCTTGGGCTCTCCAGCTCGGAGTGGGCTTCCAAGCTTTGGAGCCCGTGGGGGGGGGGGACGCTCTTGGTAACGTAGATCCCTTCTCACTTTCGCTAGATGCTCCCATTTGAGTCTTAGTTTTCATCCCTAGAGTTTTCCTCGGTCAAATATGCTTGCCTCTCTTCCACCATCTAGGAAGCACCCTTTATGTCTTTCCTCCACTCCACTTGCTCCATCCCCCCTTCCCTCAAACCCCCCTCCCGCCTTATGAATAGATGGTACGATGAGGATTGCAAGACACTCCATGTCTGGCTTTGGCATGCTTTCATCCACTCTCGCCACTCTTACCTCACCCTTAAGAATTCCTATTG
>JZKD02S1594924.1:0-10062 GCA_000966675.3 Picea glauca
TATCCATCTGGCTACTCTGGTCATCATAAATCTCTGCCCTGTGATGATGTCCCAAATTGGGGACATTACAAATGTGTGCTCAAATATGTAAGGATTAAAACTCTCCCTGGGTTTTTTCACATTCCATATATGGATAAAAAATTGATATTTATAAGTAAGATGAATGATACATGCATGCATATTATATTGGAAAATTAAATTTGCAATATGACTTAAGGAGAAATGGTTTGGATGAGGGGAGTTTGGATTGGAACTATGTACAAGATATTGGGAAGCACTATTAGTGATGGGTGTAATAGTTCTATTTTTTTAGGGTAGTAATGAAGAAGAAAGGACCCCTATTTTCCTTAGAGAGAAGATAATGTTATGTCATAAAAGACTAAGACATATTAGAGATAATGGAATTTCAGAATTACATGGAAAATATATAGTTTAAGGTGTTAGCACTGAGAGTCACCCTTAGATTGCAAGAGGATAAGCCCAATACCCATTATAATGTTTTGTGGATGTTGATTTTATGAGTGGAGGTCAAATGTACAAAAATTAGTACATGAATGATTCTAACACAAAAACTGGGCAGGCAATGCACAGGGAAGTGAGGGCCTCATTAACTTCAGTCATTGAATTGAGTTTAAGGGTGAGCAAAAGGAAGACTTAGTGGGAAAGTGGAAAATTCTTGCATGGGCATCAGGGTTTCAAGCAGCTTGGTGAAGGAAAACTCAGGCTCAATATCAGTCTTGAACTCAAGCTTCAGACACTAAAATATGTCACAGGAACACAATTGCAGTAGCATAATGATCAAACCTACATCACAATGTAACTACAACAACTCAATTGGATCCTTCATGCCCGAGCCTTTCAATGTAAGAGGCAATAAGACAACAAAGAAGTTGACTAAAACCTATCACAACAATACTGTAATCAAACCTACATTACAATAAAACTATGACCCTCGACTGGATCCTCCATGCCCGAGTGTTTTAGCACAGATTTTACAGAGAAATGAAAGAAACTGACTTCTATTAATGCGAAAGGATCAAATTTGATACATAACCAAAGAACAACTCTGGCATCAAAACATTATAAAATAGGGAGCTTTTCTCAACTAGTTGACGACCTTAACAAAATATCAAAACTACCTATTTATACTTAGACGAATCCACCACTACCAAGAGTGTGACCTGTATACTACATTCAAAGTATTTTGTTTGCGCTTTCTTCTATCATATTGAGCATGCATCCCTCTGTCAGACACGAGCTCAAATCGATATGGTTCTGTAGGAAAATCCATCCACAGGGGTACCTCGGGCTGACATCTCTATTTTCCATTCCACGACCGACTCCTCCATTCTTTCTAATTACTAAGTGAGCCAAGGTTTCAACTACTATTACTTTCATTTATTAACTAGACCCTCGAGATCAGGATGAGGCTTAGTGCCTAAGGGGTGGCCACATGTTGATCACGGATTGGACGCTATATGATCACGTGATTGCGGGGCCGTCAAAGCGGTTTGAACTCACACTACTTTTGGGCCTGCAATCCACTGCCTTCTACCATGTATCACTTTCACCAAACCACAGTTTCAATTGCAATATCACTCAATAATTTGATTGATCAAGCAAGTTGTGCCCCCACAATGAAGCATGGTCATCGATCTGGTCTCGGTCTACAATTTGGGCGCACCTACTAGATCTGGCGCCACCGCTAAATTTTATCTGCCTGCCAACTTTAGGATCTATTAAAACTGTGATCTGGGGTGGGGTGTTGCTTTTGGTGCTAAACAATAACACCTCCTAGAGGATGATCTAACGTGGAGGCATGATGTCACTATGCTGACATGTCGCGGATGGAGAAGTGACATGTATCACTCGAAAATAGGTTGAAGACACATCTGAAAATGCTTGAGAAGAATGTCATGTGTCAGCGCCAGATGGATTCCATGTGTCATGAATGATAAGTATGCCCCATATTTGCACTGACGACTGCCACGTACTTTGAACTTCGGAGCTCGAGAGGGGTCTTCATTTAGATCTGGCATAAATATGGGCTCAAAGTGACGTGGATACCTGAAACAAATGTTGAAGCTCCAAAGCGAATGATGACCGTCAATTTGAGGAGGACACGTGATGCTTGATTCTTAAATCTAGGAGAAAACACTTGGGATGAAACCAGGATTTGAGATGCTAGAACTCTTGAAGCCCGAATTCATGAAGTAAATAATTTTTGTCTTATCTGAAAGGACGTGTGGTGCTTGATTCTTGACTACAGGAGAAAACGCTCCAGATGAAACTAGGATTTGAGATGATGAAATTCCTGAAGCCCATATTCCCAAAGTAAATAATGTCGGTCTGATTTGAAAGGACGTGTGGCACTTGATATTTAACTCTGGGGTTTTCGCTCTTCGATGCTTTGGCACTCCGGGGCTTCGGTTGTTCGGGACTTCCATACTTCAGCACTTCGGAGACTTCGGGTCTTCGGTGCTTCGACACTTTGGGGCTTCAACACTTTGGCTCTTCAGGACTTTGGCACTTAAACGCTTCGGGAATTTGATACTTTGGAACTTCAGCGCTTCGGGACTTCAACACTTCAGTGGCTTCGACACTTTGGCTCTTCAGGACTTCAACACTTTGACGGATTCGACACTTCGGTGCTTCAGGACTTCAACATTTTGGCTCTTCGGGACTTCAACACCTCATCTCTTTGGGACTTCTCAATGCTTAACTCACACAATCCTCTATAGCACTGAATTTTGAAGTGAGGGATCTGCCTCCACGTGTCCCCTTTAATATCTATCGCTCATGCTTGCTTTGGGATTTGGGGTTTTCATTAGCGTTATACTTTATGCAACATTGAAATTATGAATGCCCATGAGCTGCTGATCTGAACTGCTCCTGGAATCTCTGCCACTGAAACATTAAACCTACCTGTTGCTTATGTTTCAAGCCTAAAATAGATTGTTTTGAAAGTTGTGCTTTCAGCTCAAGGGTGATACCTATGCAAGTAAAGGACTGGGTCGCCCTGCGACCCTTAGACAACTTTATGTGATAAAATTTGGCTCCACAAGGGATGGCATGTTCCCTGCAAGCTTCCAAGAACATGTAGTTCCAGTTCCTTATGATGTAGGAGCATCGCCAGAAAAGAATTCATGAGTGGAGGACAGTTGGATATACACCGGTGCGCATTTTGAGGATATTTTAAAATTCAAAAGAAAACGTATTAATGTAATATCTTAAAAGATATATTTTCTTTTAATGTTTGGGCATTGTAATGTAGGTCTTAAGCGTTTCTCTCATCTGCCGGTTTTGGGCATTTATTAGAATAAATTTAAAGTAGTTGTAGAGATTTTAGTTTGATAAGATAGCTTAGAGTTGTAGGAGGGAAAACTTAAGAAGACTCCCTCGTATGTATTGGAGGATTATTATTCTCATTGTAATTAAGATGGAGAGAAAGAGAGAATAGGATAGTAGAGAAGAACAAAGATTGTAGAAGTTGTCTGAGAAGATAGATGTCGATATAGAAACCATGTACATAAGAAATTGGATTAATATAAGAATGCTTTGATCCAATTTCATGGTGTTTTATGGATATTGTTTTCATCTATTGAACGGTATGTTTACAGTTTGCTTATATAATTTTTTATGCATTTGTTTCAATGTTGTGTATGCACCTAACTTCATGTTGAATGTATGAAGTCTGTGAGAGGGAGAGTATAAGTTTCAATCGTTTATCTTCCTGATAATTTCTGCAAGGAGTGCGTCGACTGGTTCTGAGTTCTATCTCAGAATGCTCAGGAGAAATATTATTGATCTTATACCAATGGAAGTGAAAGTATAGCACAGAGTCGTGCAAGGTGTGCACAGGCCAGGTCGAGTCTTGGAATTTTCCAACCCAAGTGAGTGGTTGAATAAATTCTATCGCAAGGAGTGCGCAGAGTTGTAAGATTTAGATAATCAGAGATTATCGTGAAGGCCATAAGGAGTGCGTGCAAGATGCCCTAGAATCCTTGAGATTTCAGCAAGGATAAAAGATCATGAAGGATAGAGACTTGGAGAAGTTCAGAGAGAAGACGAGGGTCAAATTCACCTTGTGGAACCAAGTTCAAGAGGGTTGATTCCAATGTATTTGGCCAGGAACCATCGATAATCCTTTAACACTTGCAAGTTCATAACAGATAGCAGCCGTAAGATATGAAGGAGTGTGGACCATTTATTTGGCACTCATGAATTTAGGAAACTTGGGAGTTGGGAGAGTGGAGGAAATTGCTACTCGAAATTCACAAGTTGCAAAGTCTTGACTTCACGAAAGAAGAATCTGGTCCATCAGTTCATGGGAGGTTCAGGACTGTTGATTTGTGGCAAGGAAGTTGAGAGTATGGACTTCAGGAAAAGGGATAAGAGTTGCATCATGGATTTGCGAGTCGTGAATTCCCATAGTTCTCAGAAGTTGGGCCCCAGGCTATAGTGTGAGGTCCCATCGACGAAATTTAGGGAAGGTACTGATGCTCATTAAGCCCTAAATTGGGGTTTAAGATTTCGGAGCTCGAGCGAGTCAAGTTTGGCTCACAACAGGATACACAAAGTCGCGAAATCAGAAACACATTTTTGGGTTAAGTCTGTGGTCCACTGGTGGTCACGTGGTGTGGGGGCTCGTGCTTAGTGATTTTCTCACGCAGGCGTATCTTATAAAAGGACCTGTGGTCTTTTTATATATTGAAGGTTTCAACATGAACTAAGGAGCCATTTCGGCTCGGGGAATTCGAAGATCCAAAGACCGAGAGGTAAACAAACCCTGTTGAGGTGGGGCTCTGTGCCAGGTGGTATCAGATCTTACAATCTTTGTTTTCTATAGGCTGGAGAGGACAAACGACAAGTTATGATTTGAATTTTGCATGGACAAATTGAAACAATTCCTCCAAGACGACATCAAGAAAGATCGATGCCCGATCCAGCAGTGGAAAAGGAAATGAGAGAACTTTGTGCTTGATTAGATTCTATGAAAATGAACACTTGATACTGGAGATATTAGTAAGGTTGAAAGCGAGAACGAAGGAGGACCTGAAGAAGAATATTTAGCTGAATATGCTTCAGAGGAACGTCTATTTAAAGTTGTTGCAAGAATAGGTTCCAGATAAAATCTGTACATCCCGATGTATGAAGGTAACTTGGACGTTGAGGAGTTTCTATATTGGTTTAGATCTCTAGATAAATACTTTGATTATGAAGATATCAAAGAAGATAAGAAATTTAAGCACATTGTCACTAGACTGAAAGGACATGCAACACTATGGTGGGATGAACTGCAGGCTGATAGGCATTGCAAAGGAAAACAAAGAATCAAAAGNAGCTCAAGGGTGATACCTATGCAAGTAAAGGACTGGGTCGCCCTGCGACCCTTAGACAACTTTATGTGATAAAATTTGGCTCCACAAGGGATGGCATGTTCCCTGCAAGCTTCCAAGAACATGTAGTTCCAGTTCCTTATGATGTAGGAGCATCGCCAGAAAAGAATTCATGAGTGGAGGACAGTTGGATATACACCGGTGCGCATTTTGAGGATATTTTAAAATTCAAAAGAAAACGTATTAATGTAATATCTTAAAAGATATATTTTCTTTTAATGTTTGGGCATTGTAATGTAGGTCTTAAGCGTTTCTCTCATCTGCCGGTTTTGGGCATTTATTAGAATAAATTTAAAGTAGTTGTAGAGATTTTAGTTTGATAAGATAGCTTAGAGTTGTAGGAGGGAAAACTTAAGAAGACTCCCTCGTATGTATTGGAGGATTATTATTCTCATTGTAATTAAGATGGAGAGAAAGAGAGAATAGGATAGTAGAGAAGAACAAAGATTGTAGAAGTTGTCTGAGAAGATAGATGTCGATATAGAAACCATGTACATAAGAAATTGGATTAATATAAGAATGCTTTGATCCAATTTCATGGTGTTTTATGGATATTGTTTTCATCTATTGAACGGTATGTTTACAGTTTGCTTATATAATTTTTTATGCATTTGTTTCAATGTTGTGTATGCACCTAACTTCATGTTGAATGTATGAAGTCTGTGAGAGGGAGAGTATAAGTTTCAATCGTTTATCTTCCTGATAATTTCTGCAAGGAGTGCGTCGACTGGTTCTGAGTTCTATCTCAGAATGCTCAGGAGAAATATTATTGATCTTATACCAATGGAAGTGAAAGTATAGCACAGAGTCGTGCAAGGTGTGCACAGGCCAGGTCGAGTCTTGGAATTTTCCAACCCAAGTGAGTGGTTGAATAAATTCTATCGCAAGGAGTGCGCAGAGTTGTAAGATTTAGATAATCAGAGATTATCGTGAAGGCCATAAGGAGTGCGTGCAAGATGCCCTAGAATCCTTGAGATTTCAGCAAGGATAAAAGATCATGAAGGATAGAGACTTGGAGAAGTTCAGAGAGAAGACGAGGGTCAAATTCACCTTGTGGAACCAAGTTCAAGAGGGTTGATTCCAATGTATTTGGCCAGGAACCATCGATAATCCTTTAACACTTGCAAGTTCATAACAGATAGCAGCCGTAAGATATGAAGGAGTGTGGACCATTTATTTGGCACTCATGAATTTAGGAAACTTGGGAGTTGGGAGAGTGGAGGAAATTGCTACTCGAAATTCACAAGTTGCAAAGTCTTGACTTCACGAAAGAAGAATCTGGCCCATCAGTTCATGGGAGGTTCAGGACTGTTGATTTGTGGCAAGGAAGTTGAGAGTATGGACTTCAGGAAAAGGGATAAGAGTTGCATCATGGATTTGAGAGTCGTGAATTCCCATAGTGATCAGAATTTGGGCCCCAGGCTATAGTGTGAGGTCCCATCGACGAAATTTAGGGAAGGTACTGATGCTCATTAAGCCCTAACTTGGGGTTCAAGATTTCGGAGCTCGAGCGAGTCAAGTTTGGCTCACAATAGGATACACAAAGTCACGAAATCAGAAACGCATTTTTGGGTTAAGTCTGTGGTCCACTGGTGGTCACGTGGTGTGGGGGCTCGTGCTTAGTGATTTTCTCACGCAGGCGTATCTTATAAAAGGACCCGTGGTCTTTTTATATATTGAAGGTTTCAACATGAAATAAGGAGCCATTTCGGCTCGGGGAATTCGAAGATCCAAAGACCGGGAGGTAAAAAAACCCTGTTGAGGTGGGGCTCTGTGCCAGGTGGTATCAGATCTTACAATCTTTGTTTTCTATAGGCTGGAGAGGAAAAACAACAAGTTATGATTTGAATTTTGCATGGACAAATTGAAACAATTCCTCCAAGACGACATCAAGAAAGATCGATGCCCGATCCAGCAGTGGAAAAGGAAATGAGAGAACTTTGTGCTTGATTAGATTCTATGAAAATGAACACTTGATACTGGAGATATTAGTAAGGTTGAAAGCGAGAACGAAGGAGGACCTGAAGAAGAATATTTAGCTGAATATGCTTCAGAGGAACGTCTATTTAAAGTTGTTGCAAGAATAGGTTCCAGATAAAATCTGTACATCCCGATGTATGAAGGTAACTTGGACGTTGAGGAGTTTCTATATTGGTTTAGATCTCTAGATAAATACTTTGATTATGAAGATATCAAAGAAGATAAGAAATTTAAGCACATTGTCACTAGACTGAAAGGACATGCAACACTATGGTGGGATGAACTGCAGGCTGATAGGCATTGCAAAGGAAAACAAAGAATCAAAAGTTGGGATAGAATGGTAGCGAAGATGAAACCCAAATTCATACCCAGAGATTATCAAATCAATCTATTTCGAAGAATGCAGAATTTGATACATAAAGGAATGATAGTGAAGGAATACACTTAGGAATTTTACAGACTTAACATCAGAGTTGGTTATCGTGAAAGTGATTATGAAAAGGTCGTTAGATATATGAATGGCCTAAGATATGAGATTCAGGATGAAATGAGCATGGTGACAATCATAAATGTAGAAGATGCTTATCAGGTTTCTCTTAAGGCAGGAGATAAATTGGCCCGAAAGCAAGGTAAAAGGGGCAGAGGCAGAAGTCAGAGAAGAGACAAAGCAATTTCCCAGGACAGAGTACAAAATCCCAAGGATGAAAAAAATAAACCTCATAACCACCCAGAAAGGGGAGGAAGTTCATAAGGAAGGAAATATGCCGATAGGAACACTTTTCCTCGAGCAAGAGGAAGAGGAAGAGGAAGAGGCAGAGGAGGTGAAGTAAATTGTTTCATCTGTGAAAATATTAGACACAAATCTTGGGAATGTCTCGATAGAAAAAGAGATGGAGGAGGTGAAGCTCACATTTCATAAGCACAAAGGTGAAATTTTGAGGCAGAAGATGCAGAAGGCGGGAGATCCTTAATGATGAGGAAAATTATCTTGAAACCAGAAAAGGAAGTGGAGAATCCAATCCATAGGAACAATTTGTTTAGGACTGCTTGGAAGGACAAATATAGGGTATGCAAGGTGATAGTTGACAGTGGAAGCACAAATAGTTTACTATCCATAGAAATGGCGGAGAAGCTGGAATTGGAGACAATTTCACATCCGAGTCCATATAAAGTTTCGTGGTTTCAAAAAGGACATTATGTAACAGTCACTAAAAAATGTTTAGTTGAATTTAAGATAGGGGGTTATAGATATGAGATCTTATGTGATGTAATTCCCATGGATGTTTGTCATGTTTTGTTGGGGACGTCGTGGAAATATGACAGAAATGTCATTCATTACAGAAGAAAGAACACCTATACCTTGGAGAAGAACGGGAGGACACATATGTTACTGCCAATTGAAGACAAGAAGGCTAAGGCAGAAGAAAGAAATACTATACTTCTCATGAGTGGGAAGGAAATTTTGGATGAAGTTAAGAAAGAAGAAGAAATGCAGTTTGTTGTGGTGAGAAAACCTAGAGTCATTTTGACCAGTACCACAATGGATGATCTACCTAAGGAAATTCAGGAACTGCTGGAGAATTTCTCTGATATAGTGGTGGACAACTTACCTTGTTCATTGCTTCCCATCAAAAGTATAAGCCATCACATTGACCTTATACCAGGAGCGAGTTTGCCAAACAAAGCAGCGTACATATTGATGTCGCAAGAGAATGAAGAGGTTAAGAAGCAAGTCTAGGATTTGGTGGAAAAAGGGTTGATCAGAGAAATCTTGAGTCCATGTGCTGTACCAATAGTGTTGAGTCTGAAGAAGGATGGTGGATGGAGAATGTGTACAGACTCGAGGGCTATAAACAAAATCACCATCAGGTATATATTTCCTTTACCCAGGATGGATGACTTGATGGATTTCTTGAGTGGGGCAAACATTTTTTCAAAAATTGATTTGAAAAGAGGATATCATCAGATTAGAATGAGGGAAGGTGATGAATGGAAGACAACATTCAAGACAAATGAAGGGTTGTATGAATGTCTTGTTTTTTTGTTTGGATTGATGAATGCACCAAGTACTTTTATGAGATTGATGAACAAAGTCTTGAAATATTTCATTGGGAAGTTTGTAATTGTGTATCTTGATGATATAATGATCTTCAGTAAGACNTTAATGATGAGGAAAATTATCTTGAAACCAGAAAAGGAAGTGGAGAATCCAATCCAAAGGAACAATTTGTTTAGGACTTCTTGGAAGGCCAAATATAGGGTATGCAAGGTGATAGTTGACAGTGGAAGCACAAATAGTTTACTATCCATAGAAATGGCGGAGAAGATGGAATTGGAGACAATTTCACATCCGAATCCATATAAAGTTTCGTGGTTTCAAAAAGGACATTATGTAACAGTCACTAAACAATGTTTAGTTGAATTTAAGATAGGGGGTTATAGATATGAGATCTTATGTGATGTAATTCCCATGGATGTTTGTCATGTTTTGTTGGGGACATCGTGGAAATATGACAGAAATGTCATTCATTACGGAAGAAAGAACACCTATACCTTGGAGAAGAACGGGAGGACACATATGTTACTGCCAATTGAAGACAAGAAGGCTAAGGCAGAAGAAAGAAATATTATACTTCTCATGAGTGGGAAGGAAATTTTGGATGAAGTTAAGAAAGAAGAAGAA
>JZKD02S1594925.1:0-10062 GCA_000966675.3 Picea glauca
TATTGGATTGGTGGTTTCGCAAGATGGCGAGGATTCCTCTTCCAGCATCGAAACTCAAGTTAATTAATTTTTATTCTTTACTTTGTTGAAAATTTACTACTTTTGTACTTTAATAATTTATTAAATATCATTTATGTGTTTCTTATAGGTTTGGGAGGCACTCCATACACATGGAGAGACACTCCACCTGTGCGTAAAAGGCATTCATGTCCCATCTTCTTCCACCAGTCCTTACGAGAATTTGCGGACAATTTTATGAAGTCCTTTTACATTTAAGTTTACTTAGATAGATATTTATGTTTTTTAGAAAACTCAAAGGTTGAGGAACTCTTGGGTCCTATTGTACTCCAACTGGAATGTTTGGATAAAGACCTATTGACTGTAATAGTTACTTTTGCAATACAATATGAACTCTATTGTATCAACAGTGTTTCTGAGTAATAGATGTAAATAAAGAATGTACTTGGAATTTTATTATTTCCACCTATTCTCACCATGATAGTACCATATTAACAATATTTTCTAATTTTATTTAATTTCTGCAATATTTAATTATGTACATATTCAAACAGAAATCAAAATATAGATTCCTAATGGCCAATAGGAATATACACATAGTTTTATATATATTTCTATATATATATATATATCCAAATGTATATATATAACAATTATATTTTATATAGACATTATTACCAATATTATTATATTGTAGCAAGCGATAAAATATAACATGGCAATATAGTCTCTGTAAAAAATATTTCACTTATGTGTATACTAGCCAAATATATTCCTAACAGATAACAACCATATATATAACATCAATAATGAAATTCATATCTAGGATACATATTTGAATAATATGATGATGGAAAAAAAAAGGAACAACCACATTCCACCTAACCGTAGAACAAAAAAACCATAGTAACTTGTCCTGATCACCCCCTAGCCTGACCACGAGTCTATACGGGTGAACTAAAATTATCCTCCTCAACTATAGTCACTATCAACAGATCAGAATATTCCTTTCCTCACACTACAAGTGCTCATAACAACAAATAATTCTCAATTCTTCCCCAACATACTATGCAACGTCCTACCTCCCACTTATGTTGTATATAGTCTTGTGCCTAGGTCTTTCATTCCTTTCCCTCCTTGGGGAAATTCACAGCTTTAAAAATACCTAATTTTTAGTGGCTTATAGTGGTCACATTCAAATTCTACCACTTGTAAAAATCAACCATGAGGTAACTCAATCTTGTTCCCCACTCATGGAGTCATGGTCAACTATTTTTAACCTCGTTGTTCCATTTGTCTTCCAATATTAATTTTATTAAAAGTTTTTCTCATACATGTGTCCAATAAAAGAGGACAGTTGGGAAAGTCAAATATTTTCCCAGCAATCACCAAATAATTAATTACATAATCAAAACTTCCAAATTCGCATTTTCCATAAATGGCAAAAAAATTCCAAATCTGAATTTTCCAAAAATGGAAATTTATTTCAAAATTCAACATAGAATTAATTTTTCTAAATTTTGAGGATGTTATAGTTGGTTTCATGCAATCCTTGCACTCGCCTTCCCTTCAGATTTTAAACTACTATGAGTGTAGGTGCACTTCTTGCGCTTGCTCTATGCTAACATGCACTATCCATTCTGATCTTAACTAGTTCTGATGTGCCCACTTGACACACTCCTCCTGAACTTGAAACTAAATTATGGCACACTCCTTGCATTGGATTCTGATGTTTCTCAATAACTATGGTGTGCACTCCTTGCACCGCCTCGGGATCCCAGAACAATAAAAAATTCACATACACAAGGAATTTTATATATTCCTTCAAAGAGGAATGTTCAAGCATTCATGTATTCGCAGACATTCAATAAACATTCAGAAAAAAAAGGATCACTCCCAAAAATAACACACACAAAGATTCTTATATAGGAAAATATGATTTTCTATTAAATTTGAATGCCTTTACAATGTTTACATTGTTTAAAAGACTGGACTGCAACAGAGTCTAATTTATTCTCCTCTCTTCATCTCTAGAACTCTCCTAATCTATCAAGAGAGAATAATAACAATCATCCTCAATAAATTTATTCTCATACAAAAGAGGGGATTCTCGATCCTTCCTCACCTAATTGCATTAAATTGCAATTAATTTACCATCAAATACACATCTTGGTGGATCTCCTATGATTTTCGATCTACTACGACCATTAAAGGCGATTTACATAGAACTTGACCCATACAATGGATATTTTGATTCTCGATCCTCCCATCAATTAATTACATTAAATTGAATATTTTAAACAAAATAGGAATGCTACGCCCTCTCTCCTTAGGATTTTCTCCATCCCTCATGCGTTGTTGCATTAGTTGTTGACTTGATCCTGTGTGGGAGCAATGGTCCTACATTAGAATCATCTGCTAAAAAAATCATGAGAAGAAATACCATACTCATGGCTCCTCGACTGCTATTGTTCAGATTCTCCAGAGTCCCAAACTTCATTCTGGAGATCCTCATCTACTCATCTTCTCTTATGTTGTTGTTGTTGTTGTTGTTGTCCTATTTCTGTTGCATCTCCTCTTCTTTATCAATATCCAACTTGACTTGCTGGATAAACCTCCTATGGTTAATTATCTTCTCCTCCAGAGGTTCAAGCTCCTTGCATAGATCAACAAAATCCACATTGTTTGATCTCTCTTCTGTTGCAGGTTCCAATTCTGTAGTTATCTTTTTTTCTTCTCCTTGGCTGCAATCCATGAGCATTTCCTCTGAATTTTGTTCTTCTCACCTCCTCCTATATTCCTAAATGATAGGATCCATGGGATATATTTCAGCCTCCTTAAAAACAACATCTTCATTGGCCTTTCCTCCTTCTTCCTCCTCTATATATTACTTATTTTGGCCATCATCATGGGACAATTATTCTCTTATGTATTCTATTTATGCACAACTTTGATCTTGCATCTCTCCTTGATCATTCTCTTGGCTCACAACTATGTGGGGCTCCTCCTCTTTCATCTCTTGTGAATATTTTAGTGTCTGCTCCTTCTCCTTTTCATTGAAAGTCTTTGCTAGTTGTCCTTCTTATTTTGCACCTTCATTTACACATACATTGTTAGCTTTTAAAAATTTGTCCCAATGGCATATTCATTGGATTCCTCCTACATCACCTCCTCATGTGCAACACATGCACTGGAATTTGTTGGGATTCTTGGAAGGGATATGTTGATTCCTCCTATCATCAGACTGCAATGTTGATGATCTTATTTTTCCTTCTTCTCCTTGAGAGTTGAAATATTCAACTTCTGATTATATTCATTCATGTGGATTGCAACCCCACATGAATCTTCCTTCTCATGAGGCTTACCTCATGCCTCTTCCTCCTCTTTTGTTAGCACTCCTTGCTGATGTGAAATCTCCTTTGAGTTCCTAAGACTTTCATACAATCTCATATTTCCTTTTCCCTCCTGGAAATATGACTTGTCCTTTCTTCCCCCCTAGAATTTTACGAGATCTTTAACTAATCTCTCGTCACCATCAAGGATTTCGCCATCCTCAAGTTCGCATATGTGAAAAATTTTCTCCTATGAATCCTTGATACTTTCTATTTGTCTCAACCCTATCCTCATAATTTTCTTTTGCTTCCTAACGATCAATTGCTAGATAGGCCACTTCACCTTCTTCTTCACGGGCCACTGATACCTCTATCTCTCTTTCTCTCCTTATTTCATTCTCTACCATTGCAACATCAATCTATCAAGCTCTTGTCTAGTCTTCTTGAGCTATTTATCCATATCCTTTTTGCTAATATTCTTGTGGATTTCTCTTGAGCCTTGAAAATTACCATCAGTGGTCATCTCCTCCTTTTCTCTGTGAGATTTCACTTGCTCACTATGAGCTACAATCAGCCTCTACTAATCCTCTCCTTTCTTAGCCACTAGGTTCACCTGTAGGAACCTCCTCTGAGATTTTACACTTCTAATGAGTGGAGGGGCACACCTTGCACTCGCTCCTTCTCCTGAGCACTCCTTTCTCTTTGGCTGTTGCACTCCAATTTATCAATTTAAGAGCTTCACGTGATCTTTTCTTCTCCAAGAACACAAATGGTTATTTTCTTCATCCCACCTGGATGTTTACTTTCCTATTGCACACCTGCAAAAAATTCTTAAAGAGCATTGGTACTCTATTTATTCTCCCCTTTTCCTCTTGTCTGCAGAAAAAATATCTCTCTGATACCACCTAATGGAAACGCGCACCCTCTTGGTCTCTGTGTCTTCTTTTCGATCCCCAATATGGCTCTCAGATCCCTACTAGATCCTTCTATGATGCAAAAAGGTCCCTTAAATTCCGTTGCAGGCTCAACAAAAAATGCATTGGGCACTTATACTAAACCCCTTTACTCCTCAGTTTTAAGCCATAGGAATTATCCCTTTTACCCTGACGCGCTGGCCAATTAAAGGTGTTGTTCAGATCTTGATGACTCCGACGCTCCGCATACACTTGCCAATCTTTACCACAATTTCCTTGGAGTGGTTATCAGTTGAACTCAGTTAGAAAGAGACGTGGATGGAAACTATGGGTATTACCCTACCCTTCCACTCCACGAACTCACCATGGTCATGTTTGAATTGTCCCTTGATCAAACGACCATCAAGGATTTTATTTCCCTTCCTGGAATCTACGTTGGGTATTCAATTCAGGACTCTGGGCTTTGAAGTTCCCTCCACCAAACAACACAACGCCAAACTCTTGGATCGTTGAATATTCAAATTAACAAAAGGATCGAATATCAACGGTCTATGCTCCTCCATGATCGACTGTGGGGATTTAATCTAGACTTCATAGCTTTAGGGATTTCTTCTCCACACAATACGAAAGACAAACTCACGGAGTGGCGAACTATGTCAAGTCGTCAAGCCATGATATCTACGATTCACATTCTCTCTACTTTATCTACGGCTATAATTCACTCTGGGACTTCAAAGCTTCTTCTCTCTAACCAACACTCGATAAAACTGACCAAAGTGTCAAATCTTGAAATCTAAGGGTCTCGTGGATCTATGGAAAATGTTCTCCTTTAATCAAGTCTTAATCCAATGACCCATA
Organism: Picea glauca; assembly: GCA_000966675.3. NCBI lineage: Eukaryota > Viridiplantae > Streptophyta > Pinopsida > Pinales > Pinaceae > Picea > Picea glauca. The sequence goes on from JZKD02S1594925.1 coordinate 5,123, forward strand.
TCAATTATTGTGGCCAATCTATGGTTGTTGTAGCTTCCTCCCTTGTTGTAGCACGACTTCCTCAAAGGGATTTTTCTCAAGGATTTTCAAACACTACAACCTTTTTCTTATATGCAGAGCCAACTTCTTGGCCTCTTCTTGTGCCAAAAATCATTATCCCTCTTGAGATAGCACACACTTGAGCTATCTCTCATGAGCTTGTAATTTCTCAAGTTTTTAAAGGCTGCATCCTTTTTCTACATTTTATTGTAACACTCCCCCCTTGATCTTTTCAAATTCTTTGAAATTCGAAGGGACTCAACCCTTTATTCCTTCAAACAACTCCTTGTTCTCTCCTAGAACCTACACTCTTCTTCTTGAGCTTATCAACATTGTTAAAGTGTTCCTTTGATACCCTCATGGCACTTTCTGCTCTTTCTCCTGAACTTTACCAACACTTTAACAAATTGTTGGCTTCGTTCACTCTTTGCACAGGCCTTCCCTTCAGCTTTTACACTACTACTAGTGCAGGAGCACTGCTTATGCTCATTCTGTGCAAATTTACACTATCCCTTCTGAGCTTAACTCATTCTGGTGTTCCCACTTGACATGCTCCTCCTAAACTCAAAACCAAGTTCTTGCGCACTCCTTGTGCTAGAGTCTCAAAGTTCTCAATAATTCTAGTGTGCACTCCTTGCACTGCCTCGGGATCCAAAAACACTAAAAAATTCACACAAATAGGAAATTCTATCTATTCCTGCAAAGAGGAATGTTCAAGAATCCATGTACTGATATACATTGAATAAACATTTAGAAAAAAACACTCATTCACTTAAATAACACACACACAGATTCCTATACGGGAAAACATGCTTTTCTATTAAATCTGAATTCCTTTACAATGTTTACAATGTTTACAAGACTAGACTACAATAGATTCTCAGTTATTCCCCTCTCCTCCTCTTCAGAACTCTCCTAATCTATCTAGAGAGAATAATAACAATCATCCTCAATACATTGATTCTCATACAAAAGAGGGGCTTCTCGAGCCTTCCTCACCTAATTGCATTAAATTATAATTAATTTACATTCAAATCCAGATCTTGCTCGATCCCCTAATATCTACATCTCCTACAACAACTAAAGGCGATTTACATGCACCTTGACCCATACAATGGATCTTTGGATTCTTGATCCTCCCATCACTTAATTACATTAAATTGAAGATTTAAAACAAAATGAGAAGGTTTCACCCTCTCTCCTTGGGATCTTCTCCATCCCTCGTGCATTGTTTCACTGGATGATGACTTATTTTTTAGTGGGAGTGATGCTCCTGCATCAATAGATGATAGAAAAAGTACCTATGGGTACATAATTCACTTTGGAACATGTATGGTATCATGGGCATCAAGGAAGCATCCCATTGCAACTCTTTCTTCAATAGAAGTTGAGTATGTCATAGCTACAAGCGCAACTTGTCAAGAAGTTTGGATGAGAAGAATATTAAAATATTTGTTGCAGGAACAACATGAACCAACTACAACATTTTTTTATAACAATTATGCGATAATGTCGTCAAAGAATCATGTGTTTCACAAGAAAACCAAGCATATTGATACACAATATCATTTTATCAGAGAATTAGTGAATACCAAAGAAATTTGTTTAAAATTTTGGATGTCGAAAGAACAACTCACATATATTTTGATAAAATATTTGGCAAGGGATGCATTTCAGAAACAACATAGTTGTCTAGGAGTTGATGCAATATCATATGTTTGACAGTTCATGTTAATTCAAATTTCAAAATTTTGATGTAATTTTTTGTGTTTTGTAAACTCACATACTTATAATTAAGGGCGAGTGTTGGAAATATTAATTACAAATCGTGATCTTCACACTTACACAAACTCTGTATGTCACGGAAAACAAAGTTGTTTAGTCTATCGACACATCAAGTGAGAGCATTACCAAGAGTTTATTTAATGAGATGATCTTTATCTTTCTTGAGCTCTGTTATGCAAATGAGAGTTAGTCAAATTTTATTGTCATCTTTAATGTTTGAGTCAATTAGCTTCTACAAGAAGTCTTAGTTTTAGTCTTTATACATCAAAGTCTGTAAGTAGTCAAAGAAATACAAAACATAGAGAACAAAGTCATGAGTTAGTGAGCAACAACAAATCTGAGGAGTCTGAGAAGTTTGAGAGCACAAGTTATGGTTCTACAAGTTTGCAGAAGTTGTTGAAGCAGAAGATTGACACAGTATTGTAGTTTGTAACTGCTCACAATGCTGAAGTTCATAATATATTAGTTATTTGTGTGTTGAATTATTTCCGAATTCTGTAGTGTTAAATCATCTTGAAAATATCTTCTTTTTATTTATGCTCAAGCCTAAGTTCATAATTTATATGCTAAGTATAACACAATGTTGATTTTGTTGACAAACATTGTTTATTAAGTGTTTTCATCACATCACGCAGTATATTGAGTGGACTGTGATCTGCGCAGTACGTCCTGAGAGTTTAGTCACGAAGTTTTTTGGTGCGCAATATTTGTCAGTGTACTATGCAAAGTTTGTTTGGGCGTTGTAGATCCGAGACACTCTACTTGAGCTTCCGGTTTTAAAATCTTGTCTATGTTCTACACAGTTTAGGTCATCAATAAATTTCAAATATTATGTGCGTCGAAGCATAGTTGAATGAATAAAACATATTTGAATTGTGATATCTCAAATATTATGGGCGTCGAATCAAAGTTGAATAAGACATATTTGAATTGTGATAGCATAACCTACAATCCATAAGACTCTCTCATGTTTATCATACATAGTGTTGTGAGTCTTGAATTCTTCATTTTTTTTAATAACACCATATTTTGGCATACTGATCCGTTGTAGTCTAGAGAACATTAGGGAAAATCAGTTAAAATCATTTTATTGTCTTATCGACCTATACTTACCGTAGCTTCACCTTAGATTCTGTGAGAGGAGGTGAAATTTGAAACGACTCAGAGGTGGCATCGCTTGGTTTAATTGAAACGGAAGCCATGGCACGCTTAGTCCACATAGTCCACTGCCAAGTTAATTATATTAGGACTCTTGTTAATCATTTTAACATGGTAATCACTTGGTTATCATAGTGATTTTCAAATATCATTAAGTAAATATGAAAAAGTAAACACATAAATTGAAGTTAATGGTTGAAATCACAATCATTCAATCATTCATTTATTGTGATAACCAAGAATATTCCATCCATATTTAATTAAATATGTCCATTGACAAAAAGCCAAAAAAAATGATTATTTTCATAGGAAGTTTGGTCCATTAACTTCCATTATATATTCTCAAACAAAATGCAGAAGATAATACTTGGTCAATAATCACTTTAGTATGTACTTCAAAAAAACGATTCAACTATATCCAAATTGTCCAATCAAAATCCACAAAATAGGAAGAAAACAAGATACAAGAAGTAGAAGTTGAAGGGTTAAATCAAATGCATGCACTTCTACAAGAATGTATTTGGTTGTCTACAATTAAGAACTAAGAGATTTGATGAATTTTTTCTTACTTGTGTTTGTTGGAGTTTGACTTGTATTTTTTTTTGGGGTGCAAATTCATTCTTCCACTTGAAGAAATCATCAATGTCTCTGTGGACCTATGTTACAATAACTGAAATTGTCAATGTCTCTTCAAACCTGTATCACAATATATCAGTAGATGGCTCAAAGTTGTAGTTTTTAAGAATAAACTATGTAAAACTAAAAATGTATGTAGATTGAATTAAACACAATTTTTAAAGTAAATAAATAGGAAATACATGCATGTTAAATAATAAATAATAGTAACATAGACATAAACTCAATGATAATAGGATTTTTTTTTATAAATATAATATTTCTTCTTTTCACTACTATTATATACAAGTTGAGTGGGTCTAATGGTTAAGAACATGTGTTTCTTCCTAAAAAATCACAAGTTCAAATCCAAAAAGAGTAGGGTATGTATACCATCCTAAAACTTCCAAGAACTTGCTTCCACTCAACTTGTCTTGCACCTACCACCGTTGCAGACATGGCGAGGGTGGTCATGGGAAACACGAAAATACAGTTTCCAGTAGCCAAGGATCTTCTCGACCTGGTTGTTAAAGATGCCCTTCTTTTGTTTTCGCATGTGTACTATTCGAGGACTATTTTCAAACTTCAATTTTTTTTATATAATTAGTTCGATTTCACCAAATATATATCTTTATTTACTGTTTTCTAAAGCTAATATGTCCATATAAATAGAAATTGGAAGAGCAACCATTGCATAGGAATAACACACAAATAATAGATTGTATTACTGCACTCTTACACACATACATAGGTAAATATATAGCTGGATTCAGATTCAAATGATTCCATATTTGGAGGGAGTGGTTGAGAAGATATCTCAACAGCCTCCTACAAATCTTCATCCAACTCAATCTAGTCTCCTAAAGTAAGCTTTATTCTAACACCCTCCCTTAATGCTTACTTTACAAATTACAATACTTAATCACAATTAAAAAAATTACAACACTTGAACTTTTGTTTGTCTGTCTAGTCTTCCTCAGCACTGAAACTCACTCTGCAATCACACGGCTTCTGCTCTTTCTTCTTCCTCTTTTTCGAGATTTCCATTGACACATTTAAAGTCAAAACGCCTCTGACCATCTTTCTTGCACTTGTATACTGGACAATTTGACAACTTGTCTCATCGGGGCTTCCGTGATAAAACTTGACAATTGTTGATGCATTCTATGAACTTGCCTTCATCTTTCAGATTTTTTTCTTTCAGCTATCCTTCAGTATCTAGAAGAAAAGTTTGGATACTGAATGTCCTCAACATTCCTTTACATAAGGTGACTTCCAATAAAAACAATGTACTTGATACTGGGGTTGCCAGCTTACATCAAAATACAAGTTCTTATTTTTAC